>WOGN01005781.1:0-12921 GCA_015342105.1 Leptinotarsa texana
CTTTTCACTGATGTATCTGCTGCTGAATAAAGATTATCATTATTATTATTGATATCGAAATCTTTATCTTTAAGAGTGCGTATGAACGTTTGCTTATAGGGATGGAAATGATTTTGTTCAACATTCTTCTCACAGTTTCTCTGCCAATCCGTGTATCTTCACTAAGACTCCTAATATCAGTTTTTCCGTTTCCGCCCAAACAAACATTGAGTAGTTCTTCTTCATTATACTTTTTGAATTATGTTGTTTCTTGAAACGATTGTTCACAGAGCCAGTTTCTTTGAAAGTTTTCAATATTCTTCCCACGGCACTGAAGTGAATATTTCTTCCTGGATGACGGTGATTGGAAATAAAACATATCGATATTGCACATTCTCACCACATAGAAGAATTATTACTTTGTCTTGTGTGGATAACATTATATGTGAATTATAAATGTACGAAAATCTGTAAAGAAAACAACTTAATTCAATAACGACAATAATTTGACATTGACCAAAACTGAAAATTTGTTTCAAAAGCCTACTAAGAGAAAATTTTATTTCGATTTGATCAGTATCATTTTCTTACCGACAAGTTGCATCAGTCTAGTCACGAAATACGAGTGTAATAACAATGCAGAGAAATGCGTTTACTCGATTACTGACATATCAACGTCTATATATTGAAAATCCGAATCAGTCTAACAATGAAATGAAAACACTATATGAACTTTGCAACAACAGCCCAATGCGGGTATTTTCTAACAGATATGATATTGACGTCTCGTATCCATCAAAATTATGAAATTTTAATTGTTCGAATCGATAGAGCGAAAAAATAAAAAAATTGAAGAAAAGTAGAGGTGATAGTAAAGAGTCTTAATTCCGAGCAGGGAATAACATTGGAAACTGAACAACTTTTTTGACATTTTTCAAAATTTACAAAAAAAAATGATTTTTGAGGATGTTCGAGAAAAATGACAAATTCAACAGGTTCAGAGTCGCACATGACAAAAGGAAATAGGCTGCTTTACTAACTGGAAAGTCAAATTTTCACTATATCTATCAATAAAAAAACTTCCAAATGTAGCGAACTTCATGTGTGAGACATATATCAACAAATCTTATCCGTACCCAATTAGCCAACTACAAATATCGCACAAATTTTCAATATTTTTGTTCTTTAGGCGACGAGTAATGCAACACTTTCAACTGTGAATATGATACATTTCTAAATAGATTTTGTCATCAGATCGCTCAAATTCCTGATTTTTAAATAGCATTTAGTTAACTGACAAGGCTAATTTTGGACTGAAATATCCATAACAATCACCTAAGCCTGAGAAAAATCCACATAAAATCTCTGAAGCTCATTTTAACATTAGTTTTCAGTAAATGTATGGGTACTTCGTCATTTAATCGCTCCATGTTTTCACCCACGACGGTTGAATCTTATATCAAGTGTGACGGTCCTTTCGAACATTTGTTGTAGTTTTACGCTTATAGGTATGGTTATAAATGTTGTTTTCTGTTATTGTATTAGATAGATCTCGATACTGTATTGATGTATTGAAATATATGCGTGAAGTTATTTTATTTTTTGAATAAAAACGACGCCCTATACAAAAAATTATTCTGGAGATATTGTTTGTCACAAATTGAACAGGGAGTTCAAATATAATTTTCAGTTTAAAAAATTGCAGTGACCATTTTTTTTCTGAAAACATCAAGAGCATAACTCGTACTGCTTGTCAAAAGTGCACAATAACTACCTCTCAATAACCACCACATATCATTTGCATATCTCTTCGGTTTCAGAGCAATACATAAGTAATCCGCAATAAAAAAGTGTATATGAAAATGCCTTCTGAAAATTTTTCCGGAACCAATAGGTAGTTTTATGAAGCAGTTTTTGTGATAGATACTGACAAGAATGATCGCCCTATATACACATATCGTGCATGTTTCTCCCTGAATATTGTCTAAAATTCAAACTTCAATTTCGCATTGACATATACGCTATATTCTGACGAAGACAAAAAAGTCACGGGAAAGCTGATGAAACCAGGTCAACAATGTCAATATTTCTTTTATTAAAGAAACTTCCGAATTTCCACAATTCCACGAACTTCGTACGTCTAACGTGATCGTGTTTCTTGAAGTTGATACTTCGGGTTGTTCATAATTCAAGAATTTATGCAACACGACGGAAAAAATGAGACTCTTGTCATATTACATTTGAAAGAAATTCAATTTCTGTCTCGCCATTGTGTCTCTACGCTGTACGAATTTCAAATATTCTAATGGAATATTTAGACCAGTGCTAAAAAATCTTTGCAAGCTATTGTGGAAATGAATTTTGGCAGTGTCAAATTTAAAAGGAAAAAAAGGCTCATATCTAAAACCGGTTCAATCTTTCGTTAAAATAAACGGAGATACGTTTACTTTAGATAAATAAATAAATAGATCTTTATTGTCTACCATGTAATACAATTTGTCTACTTCTCTAGATATGAGACTGCCTGGTCGAAGATGATGTGGACAGTGGTATGCTACGCGCATACCTATTAGTATGGCTCTCTAACTTTTCTTTATGTTTGTGAAGTGTGCAGACAGTTTTTAAAACTAATATTTCACATATAATTGAAATTTCATTTCTGCAGAAAAGTGCCCTACACAAGTCACGTATCTTCAATCTGAGAAACTCGAAAACGGATAATCCAGCAGATAAACCAAAAACTAGACAGAGAAGTAATACATAGGATAGTAAAGCTGGGGGTAGACAAATATTTGACACTTATTTTGAATCTTCCAACATACAATTTAAGTACTGTATCACTATTTCATATATATCTAATATTTTCGTTCGAAAACTCTATGAAATAACCCGAGCCATAAATTGATCTATCTCCCGTACTATTGAACAATTATTTGGACATAAGAATATTGCAAATAGATCTTCATTGTTTACAATTTCTTTGGTGATTAGTGTAAAGAAAACTTTCATTGTTTTCAGGGTATTTTAAGAACTTTAGATTCATACCAGTATGGATCCTTATATTATGGAATACACAAACGAACCGATTTTTGCTAAAATTATAGGAAATGATGCAGAATTGAAATGTTTACATTCGAAGATACGTACCTAGTATATTAAAAAATATAGATGGATTGTTGATATTTTTTAATCAATTTATTGAATGATTTGATATAATTATTCTAACAGAAAGCTTTAAGATACACAACCTCGACACAATTACTATGAAAGGGTATGAAACCATCTACAATGAGGAAGAAATTAGTAAAAATAATGGCGAAGTAATGTATATCAAGAAAAGTATTAAATATAAGTGTGAAGTACAAAACATTGGAAATATCAGATTCTTAGAAATGAATTCAACAATGAAACAATACAAAATAAAAATCACTGCCATTTATAGATCCCCTAGTACATGTGCGAAACAATTCATTACCGAACTTACTGGTTATTTACAGAAAGCAAAGAAAAAATGTACTCATATAATTATAGGTGACATAAACTCAGACCCCTTTTTAGATAGTGAAATAGTTGAAAAATATAACAATATATTGAACACAGAGGGATTCATTTCATATATTAATGAAGTAACTAGACTAAATAGTGGTATTTATATAGACCACAATTTTGTTAAAAGTGACTTGCAAATTTTTTCTTATATCTTTAAAACTAGTATTACCGATCACTACACAATTGCCATAACACTTGATTTGGATAACACAGAGATCAATAAAGGAACGGAAACAAAAAAATTCACTAATTACAGAAAACTTAAACAAGATCTATTATCAGAAAGCTGGGAAAATATGTATACAATAGAAAATGAAAATAATGCTGCAACAATATTTGTGAATAGATTATGATATCTCATTGAAAAAAATACAATTATGAGTAAACCTAAGAAAAAACATAAAGTAAAAAAATCCTGGATTTTAGTTAACAGAGCATAAATATAAAAAACAAAAATTATCAAATTCTACTAATATATCCCAAGAACGAAACACTGAAACACATTAAAAAATAAATTCAATAGGTTACTGAAAGCTGCCAAGGAAAAATATGCTCAGAAAATAATAAATAACAGTGAAAACTCAAAAGAACTATGGAAATGTGTCAATGAGATATGCAATAAATCTAGACCTGAAACGAAAATACCGATTATCCAATCAAATAATGGCTCATTGATGAAAAATACTTTGGAAATTTGCAATAATTTCAATGAGTACTATGTGAATCTTGGTCAAGAATATGCCCTTAAAATTAAAGAATCGGCTAATTACAATTACAATGAACAAAGATTACAGAATTCAATATATCTATCAGAAACTAATGAAGAAGAGGTTTACAAAGTTATTAAGGAATAGAAGCAGAAGAAATCTCCAGGTCATGATGGAATTCGCTCAGAAACGCTCAAATTGATTGTTAATGAAATTAAAACGCCTTCAACTCAATTAATCAACAAATTTTTACAGGAAGGCTATTCAAAATTGGAATAATAAAACCACTTTTCAAAAGTGGAGACAAAACAATAGTGAGTAACTATAGACTTGTATCTTTGATCTCACACATCGCAAGAATAATAGAGAAAATTCTAAGAATAAAATTAGTGAATTCTACTAGGAAATTAAAATTGATATCTGGTCAGCAATACGGATTCAGGGAGGAAAGATCAACGGAAATCTAACTACTTGTATTTACAAAGTTCTTGACAAAAAAATTCCAGTAATGTGCATCTTCGTTGATTTATCCAAAGCTTTTGATACCGTCAGTCATACAAAACTCCTGAGAAAATTGGAGAAATGCGAAATACTTGGGAAAGCTTACGACATTTTCGAAAGCATGTGACCGAGAACAGAGAGTTAGTATCGATGGAATTATGATTTATCCCAAAATTGTTACTTATGGTGTTCCGCAAGGAACGGTTCTAGGACCAATATTGCTTACAATATATTCGAATGAACTATTGTAGATACCAACAAAAGGCAAAATTTTGAGCTTTGCTGACTATACGGCTGTCTTGTATACCGACTCTTCATGGAACCAATTGAAGATGTCTGCAGAAAAAGTTTTCATTGAGATTGAAAAATTGTTCTGTCACAATAATCATAAGATTAATTTAGAAAAAAAACAAATATTTGCCTTTCACATCATACTGCAGTACATTACCCAACATGGGACCCCTAAATATAGGAAACAATAATCACATACCAGAAGGCGAGTCAATAAAATATCTAGGTATCCATTCAGATAGACATTTTCGATGAAACCCACAGATGAAAGAAACAATCAGAAAGTTATGAGGTACACTTTCTAAAGTCAATAACTTAAAAAAGTTTCTTGACCTTCAACATTTGAAAACGTTGTACTTAGCCCATTCCCAACTATCCTATCGTACAATAGGTGGAAAAGAGTGAATGATTATTATTTCAGGAATCTAAATGTCATAATAATATGAATACTGAAGATTATATTTATTAGAAAAAAACTCATCCAACTGCTGTCTCATTTAAAGAAGCTAGTGTATGTGATATTCGACAACTTTTTTATGTGAGCATACTCAGTAATGTTAAAAAAGGAAACATCAGAATAGAACCAATCATCTACTCCTACAATAAAAAAATACTCTTTGAATGCATCACGATGTGGCAAAACCATAGGACAAAGAAATACAACATATCTCGGACCATGCTTAAACCAAATATTACCAGAAGAATTTAAAAATATCAGCAGTTCTCACATGTTTAATAGAGAAGTGAAGAAATTCATTCTGAATACCAAAAGAGCTTTTTTCTGATTTTTTTAATCAAACTATTTCAAACAGCAATTTAACTCAAGCAGTTGTGGAGCAGACGAAAATAACTATTCATCTTGTCTGAAACTACTGTCTCTGTTAATGAGGTTATTGATCAATTGATCATTTTATTTTTCAATGTTAGATTAAGTATTCATATAATTAATTACAATGTATCCTTATTACGAACAAGCTATAGATTTCTATGACTTCTGTGATTATCTCGTTAATTTTTTGTAAATTCAGTTTTTGTTTAATAAAATTGTTATTTTCGGTTAATCTTATTGATTTTGTCATTTTTTTCAGGGTTTTCAAATCAATTTATATTAGATTAGACAATGGAAGTCCGAACTGATGAAATACATCGAGGTCTTTATTACGCCACCGTAGTGTCATTCGCAAACAAGGTATAAATTATCCAGATACATCAACTTTTGCCATATCTTTAATAAATAGCAATAATAAAATTGGGCCTAGGACTGACCCCTGAGGAACTCCGCGTACAATTTTTCCACTATCAGAAGTGATATTGCTCAATGTTGTTTTCGACTTCTACCAATCATATAAGATCTGAAACATTCTAAGTCTGTTTCCCGGATTCCATAATGAAAGAGTTTTTGCAGCAGGATTTTCACGCAATAAATTACCTTAGAAATACTGCTGCCGCCACTTCTTTATTATTTAGGGTCTTGTAGACGTTTTCGAGAAAACGAAAGATGGCGTCATTCGTATTTTTTTCAAGAAACCCACTATCCTATTTTTGACTAGTTCTTCAATGATTTTTGATAACGTTAATAAAATTGAGATCGGTGATCAATGGCACCTGCTTTGTAAAGCCGTATCACTTTTGCTGGATTCAAACTAGAAGGAAAGACACCAGTAGTGAACGACGAGTTTGTAGCTATTACTAAAGTTTGAAGAGCTCCATCAGGCAATTGTAAAAGCCACTTTTCTGATAAAGTTTCTTCACCAGCAGAATTTTTGTTTTTTATTTTTTTTATTACTAACTTCAGCTCACTCAAATCTGTGTCATATAAAAACAAGGAATTCATTGGAGAGCCTATCTGAAAATTGAAGCGAGTCAATGATATCGTTGGTTAATTTTGGGTCTATTGAACAATAATAATTATTCAACTAATTTGGGTTCATCATTCCGAATGGTTCTGTTTCTGATTTACTATTGCCCACATTTTTTCTGTTCATTATCTGCTTCATTCAGTCTATTTTTATAATGGTGATCTTCGGCTAATTTAATAGTTTGTCTGTAGATACGACAAAAATTATTAAAGTGTGACATAATTAATATATAGTCACTCTGGAATTTTCTAGTGGTATTTAAGCACCCTAGAGTTTTCGATGAAATTTTAAGTTCTTTAGTAATCCAAGGTTTTGATTTTTCTATATTATCAAGCGCATCCAATGGATCTTCTGCCCCATGTATAGAATTCCAATCTGTGGTCTGACAGTCATTTTGAAATTGAACATAATTTTCTTTTCTATATATTTGTCCATACAGTTTACCCTGGATTTATTACTGAGCGTGATACTTGTTTGTGCAGACATAATCTATTATGTTTGATGAAAATTTAGATATTTGGGTGGAGCTATCTACATACATGACTATATTAAAGCAGTCTTAAGTTATTTAGTATTTGGGTATCAGCACATGTTTTGTTTTCGTAATGTAAAGTATGTTGAAGTCTCCAGCTAAAATCTTTGATGTAAGTGGGGGTAATTTTAATAAAGGTATTCTAGTCTTTATGAAAAGAGAAATGAAAATTTCTATGTTTTTACCACTTCTATTTGTAACTAACGTTACTGCAGTTTCGTCCTATATGGACATTTTCAAGTTTATTGTTTAAATTTGAAAGTGTCCATATAGGACGAAACTGCAGTAACCTTAGTTACAAAAAATAGTGGTAAAAAACATAAGAATTTTCATTTCTCTTTTCATCATGATCTCCTATAACGTAGTAACGGCTACATCCATCAATTCATTCTAGTCTTTCTATAAACATTTTATGATGTGATGAAGATGGCCTATAGACACACACGATATAGACATTGTTATGTTGTGAGTGGACTATTGAAAATTCAAATAGTTTTTTTACAATCCAATTGACGAATTTATCTATATTAACAAAAGAAAAAGTTTCAAAAAACATTTTTTGATCATTATTAGGGTTCCTCCATGCATTGAATTTTTCCAAAAAAATTTTGAAATAATAGCATAACCAGGCACAACAATCGGTTCATCAATGTTCACCCAATGTTCCGTCAGAAAGACAACATCCGGAAGATTTTGCTGATCCAGAAATATTTATCTCAACAGTTTTGTTACGCAACGATTGAATATGATAATGAAACTCTGAAACCATTAATATTTCGGAAATATCAATTGGCAAGAATTACATTACCTTTCAAATTAGCGAATTACTTACCCACATAAGGTTCAGCAGAACATTGTTACAGGCAAACTTGGCTGGGTAACGAACAGACAACAGCATATTAGGGCTCAGAATTATTTGCTGCAGCTGTGAAACTGGATGTAATAGTTAAAAATGTAACTACCGGGAACATGGTTCAAGATACCCAAATTTATGCTCAAATTATCATGGCTCTGGAAAATACTCTAATATATAACAAAAACCTACGAGGAAGTTGATGATTCAGATGAAATTGTGGACAAACGACCAATGCAGACTGAAAATAATATCGGACGGTGATAGTTTTGAAAATTTCTAAGATCTGCCACAATCGGAAAGTCTAACGACGGAGAAAGCTATGAAAGAGACAAAAAAATATATATTAAAGAATATTATAATGATTGGATAACATAATCAGTAAAAATTATCTGAATTCAACAGTACGATTCACAGGTATATCAATATAATATGGAATATTCATGACAAAAATGTAATTAGAATTTTATAACCAGCCTTTTTACCGAAAAAAAATTGTAGCAGTCACATTTTTTATATGAAGTTTCCTTTAAAAGAATTACAGTGTGTTCGATACATGAAAAGGTGCGTTTCCGTCAAATTTCTTTATTTTTTTAAGACAGAAATGAAAAACAGAAAACTTGGTTATTTGAATTCCTCACAGATTTTTAAGTTATGTGACAACAGTGTAGATACAAAAGTCGTTGATTCACCCCCCTTTCCGACTTAAACTGACCACAATTTATTTTTTCTTTCATTTTTGTTATATTCTCTTCTTTTTGAGTTTCATAACATTTCAATTTTTTAACGGTTTCAAAAATTATGGACCTTGGTCTAAATCTTCGAATATCTTTATTAAAAAAATGCGGGAACTTCCAAAGAAAGAAGAAAATAATTTACTTCAATAAACTCTCCACACACATGGCATATCATAGATAGACGTTTGTAAATGTGTAAATAGTTTTTGAGATGGAAGGAAATGTCGCAGAAATAACTTTGTTGTCAACTTATTTAATGTTAGTAGATTTTTTTACTCACCAATAAAACTGAAAATTGATGGCGAACACTACCTGCCAGTACTATCATCTTGGTCTTGCTGTCGACCACTTCACCCGGTTATACGTCTGCCGCAATAGCCTTCGGCCAAGAATGTTTGTGGAACTTTCCGTCCAGAACAGATTTAGACAAGAAGAAGTATTTTTAACGTCTTCGAGGATATCAAGGGGCATTAATAAAATCAATAAATTTCCGCTTTTATTTCAGTTTCTTCATATCCAAATATTACATAGACAGAGCCAAATTTCTCACAACTGCCACATTTATATATTTTGTGAGTCGAGTCATCATTACAAGCACGAATGTTAGAATAAATTTTCGTAGTGATCTTCTTTATTTGTGATTGAGTTTGTCCTTTAATGTTCATTAGTTCTATATGAATCGCATTTTTTCACCGTTTGTCCAATCTGAACAGAACAGTTTAATCACTGAACTTTTGCATTGCATTCTCAGATTATTATTTTCATCAATTTTTGAAGATTTGAGGTTTTGCGAGCTGTTATTGTATAAACTTTTTATTGCAACTCACAAATATGTACCTTGTGAGGAAAATTCGGTATATTGAATTGAAAATTTTCTCCACTGAGTGAATATTACTCATAATTTTATCACTTACACATGAGTGAAAATCAACAGCACATTAACACTTTTTTTACTTGACTTCTGAAGTGTTCTGCAAAAAGACAATATTTTCAGTGTGAGAAAATATACAAAGTTGGTTGACTTCGTAAACTGCAATGGTGGTCTCAACGCCTCAACTGTGGCAACGCTTCGTGGGGCCGATTTTATGACGCCTTTGCCTATTGGAAAAAGTATATACGTCAAAAAGAGATATTTCTGATGAGTGATATAGGAAATTAAATTTATATATGAATCGAAGATGATATCGTTTTCTTCAATCAGGGATAATGTGCAATCTTAGACTGGGTAGATTAATCCAAATTTAAATCAAATATTTCATAGTAACATGTCTACATATATAATACAGCAACTGCAAAGTTATAGCTGTTTAAGACTGATAGAGCAAATGAACTGGTTCTCCTAAGTATAACGACAGTATTCCACTTCTCATTCAATGGATCGAATATTCAAGAGAATATTCCATATACCTATTTATATTTTAATATTTCAACTATGAGTCAGACTAAGACTTGACTTTCTCTTTTGAATGATTGAAAATGAAACAGAAACAGCGACATGAAATGAATGAAATAAATCAAAACCTCATAATCACTTTCCAAAGGAAGTCGTATTAACAATCACTATTTACTGCCATAACTATCAATACACTCAACTGATGAAAAATTAATGATCAAAATTGTTTTGACACATGTGATGAAATCAGCTAATACTTGATAGAAATCCATAACGTACTCAAAAAACTTTATTGTGAAATTTTCACTAAAAAATTTAACGAAAACGCTACCCGTGTTTTGCTATAATGAAGTATTCCTTGAATAGTTCATACTGACAATAATCACAGTTTTCACAGGCTTGTAAGAATTTCCTGAAAAAAGTCTTGATGTATTCGTTCCATTGAATTCTCAACTGTGTCCATAGGTGTTGAATTTCAGTTACTAGTTGAGGTTTTTGTGCAATTGACAGATAATAAAATGTTTTTACCGAAGTGATTAAAATGTCTTTAAAAATCTTTTGAAATTTGAAATGTTATTAATATCAAAGTGTATTTTCAGAATTTGAGAAATATTTAGTGCCCTCAAAACTGTAGTCTAATCATTTTGTCCATTTCTACATATCATGTCACATATTCAGTGCTTTTCTATATACGGTAGTATAGTTGTCATAACCAATATCTCCGGTTTTCTGCTGTTTCTGTGTGATCTTGTAAGCGGCTTTTATGATTTTCTCTGAGTAGTCATTCATTCGTAGAGTTATCTCGATGGTGTTCAGCTTTTTTTTTCTATGTTTGTTATCTGCCAGCCTCTTCACCGAGTGAATTTGTTTTGGGTGATGTTTTGAATTTCCGTTCAGGTATATATTAGTGTGTGTTGCTTCACGATATACCCTGTGGCCTAGTTGTCCATCCGGCATTTTCATGATCAGCACATCGAGAAATGCGAGTTGGTTACCCTCTCCAACTTCTTTCGTGAATTTGATCGGTGGATGGATTTCATTCAAGTGATTAACAAACACTGAAAGTTCTTGGTTTCCATGTAACCAAATCTCGAAAATACCAACGATATATTTCAAGTCTGACGTTGCGACTGCTTTTTGATTTCTTTCATAAATATTGACAATAATGGATGATAGCGGCGAGCCTTTTGATGCCCCTCAATTTGTCTGTATCGTGGATCATTATATATGCAGTACGAGTTTTTGATGAAATGTTCAGCCAAGGTGATATATTTTTCCGTGTCGTATTTCTTTTTGATTATTCCCCGTACCTCTTCGGTGGGTACCTGCGTGAATAAAGAGGTCACATCAAAGTTGAGAGGAATATCGTCCAGTCAGGCAAATTAACACAGATTATCAGTGGAGGAAATTATTATCACATAGTCTATATTCCAACACGTATTAACGACAGGACACATCAATTTCGAAAACACAAAAACCGAAGCAAGCAATAGAAACTTCCACTTTCGAACAATCAGAAAGGCTATCGATATTGAAAAATGATCTAGTAGAACGAACAAGAGAGATGATTCACAAATATTACCAGCAACATGGAGATACATCTTATCACTTCACAAAATCAAACATACCGCACAACCCTAAAGCAAAACTTAGCATACAATAATTAAGGTAACATTTCAAAGGCAGGCGACACAGCACGGGTAATCGGGCCAAATAGGGAGTCGGGCCAATTCAGGTAGTGGCAATTACTCAAGTAAATGGTAGCATTCACCCCTATAAATAAAGAAACAGAGTTGGAGTAAATCTGTCTAGTTCTAAACCAGAAGATGGTAAATGAGACTTTGCCGAAACTTTGTGGAAATAGTCTTCCTAGATGAAAAAAAATCCGTGAAATTCATCAGTTCTTGAAAAATATAAATCGCATCAAAGAACATGACATCCAACAACATGTACCTGCACAACCACAGTTGTCTTTTCTAAATAAATATTTTATTGTATTTTTAGGAAATTACTTCAATTTTCCTCGCGTTACTTTATTTACCTCATAAGCTTCATCATAGATAGTGTCATATTTCCTGGAACGTTGGAACCAATCCCTAGTTACACCTCTACCTAAAAGTATTTCCAACTCCAATTTGTTCGACTTTCGAGCCCTCAGTATTTCACCACCGTTATAAGTTGCAGAAAAAGCAATGAAAGGTCATATGTCACCCTATGCATAAGAAAATAACATTACTACATGTGTACAATTTAAACTTAGACAGAAACTCAGTACAACTGCTTTTTTAACTGTTTCAGATGGCATCTTCAGAGCTGTCGATAAAGAGAAATGGACCTGTCTGATCTCGATAGAGTATATCAAAGCTTTTGATAATTTTAACCACGACATACCATCTCAAGAACTTCCCTTTTCAAAATTTTCCGACGTGCCGTTGATTTCAAAATGAACAAACTTGAGTGGCCGCCGTCGAAGTTTTTTTTCTCATTGAGTAACGGGTCAGTATTTATACATCAAATTTC
>WOGN01005782.1:0-12920 GCA_015342105.1 Leptinotarsa texana
TCAGGGTTTTCAAATCAATTTATATTAGATTAGACAATGGAAGTCCGAACTGATGAAATACATCACAAAACATTGTCAACCACCTTCAAACAAACGTCAAATTATTATGATATTATTATTACTATGAATTATTATGATTATCGAGTTATCGATTATTTTTAATTCAAATTAGTGATGGGCAAATTATTTTGATAATCGAATTTTTAGTAATCGAATTGTTTGAATAATCGTGTTGAGTGTAAACATTCAATAAAAATCGAGAATACAGTAATTGCATAGTAGTTGAATGTAGCTAATTAGATTAAACTATGATTTTTATCGTAAACTAGGATCAATGTTTCATTTTTATATATTGAGAATTTAATTTGACTTCATTAATTTATTGTTTATCTCATTCAATAAGTTCTAGATTTGAATTTTGGAAAAAAATTAGTGTTAATGTGGAATAGTATTAGTGCCAACAAAAGCACCTTCTATCAGCGGTTAACTTGAAAATGACAAAACAGTATCATTCTGGTACAAGCAACCGAGAACAGCTATATCTTTATGTTCAAGTTCTGCGATGAAAATAATGTTCAATTATTCAAATTATGATCGAATGCGCTTGAATAATGAAGCAACAATCATATATTGAGAAGAAGAAGAATAATTTGAATTATCTTGACAATCGAATCGATATATCGAATTATTATGATAATCGAATTATCGATTATTTTTAATTCGAGAGCCGATTACTAATTCGAATTAACCCATCACTAGTTTTTAGCAGAATAATTTCATTGATCTGAAAGGAACGCAAAGAAAAGTTCGATAATCTCGCACTGAAAATATTAAACTGCAAAAATCGTAGACATTTATATACCTATATAAAATATGATGTCAGCGTTTAAAGATAATGGGGATATTTGTAGATTGTGTTTGATTAAATTTACAAGGGATTCACCCAAAATAAAATTTTTTAATGGACATTTCCCCAATATTATTATGGAAATAACATCTCTCCAGGTAGATATGTTCTGTGTAATCTGAAGAAGAAGTGAATTTATCTTGTTTTAGATTCATGAAGATGAACACCTACCTAGATTTGTATGCCATAATTGTGTTGATAAAATGAATATTGCATATCAATTCAAAAGTCAAGTGGAAGAGTCCGATAAGACAGTTCGGAAAATTTATTTGAAACCAAGTAGCAAAGTATCAATAAAGGAAGAGAATACTAGCGAGGTAATTCATATCATATCTGGATATGAACTATATTTTGAGGGCATCATATGGGGCCTGAATATGCAAGTATAATTACTGGGGGTAGATTCATGCACCAGTATTAAGTCAAGATTTCATGTTCTTAATTTGTGTAACGAAAATTTACAACTATGAACACAAACATAAATATATGTATGTGCTTGCTTATGAATGTCATCACTGAAAATCAATGATGATCTGTCTACTATTTCTTACTACGTGCGATTTACCATTTAAGACTGGATTTATGAATTCACCCCAACATGGTTACATAGTGTTTCTGAAAACCATTTCTATGTTCATATATACAGTCATAATCAGTTTTTACATCTAATGGACCACCAACATTTGGCTGTAAAAACCAATAGTCATAATAACTGGCGAAGTTTTCATTGTATGTGAAAATTTTCATAAACCATTTCATCTACTGTAAAATTCGAATTATATTCATACCAAAAGTGCAAATTTTTATTGTACTTTATAGTTTTTATGATACACTGTTTGAAACCTTTAGTGTAGTAATGAATATTACTGAAGTTTTTTCTCAACACCAAATCGTTATTTTTACACCAAGACACGTATTTCGATCACCAAGTGATCATCTTCAAAGAGGAAGATTGAAACTGACAACAAACATACAAAACAGTTTTAATCTTCCTCTTTGAAGATGATCACTTGGTGATTGAAACACGTGTCGAGGTGAAAAATAACGATTTGGTGTTGGGAAAAAACTCCAGTAATATACTTTATAGTTAATTAGCCTTGTGCTAAATAAATGGTTAATATAAGTTCCAAGTAACTGATATGAGTAATTGAAGTGTCTTGATTTTCTGCATTGCTTTCCAAATCATTGAGAGTGCATTGATTTAGCGAATTCCTTCGCTAAATATTTTTTTGAAGTTCCACTCTCTTACTTTACTATAGTATGTTATTTCTCTTCAATATTGAAATGTGTTCTTCTCCTTTGAGAAATTCCTTTTCCAAAAATTATGGCACACTCTAAACTCGATAAGTATGTCATTGTTAACTTTTTTTTTTATTTTAATAGTCATTGACTATATATTGTGCAAGATGTGTGTACCTTTTGTTATCTACATAAATTATTGAAAATACAGTGGGTCATAATAAAAATATAATTTTCTGAAAATATGAGTTGGTGTGGTCCTTAATACAGTATCTTGTAATAACTGATGTCTAAGTAAGCAGTGTTTTTTACAAGGTGTTCATATAGCATTCAGCTGAGACCTATGATTTTGGAAATTATGAAGGATATTACGTTAAAAGCGATGTTGTCACGAATGCTTTAGGCAGTATACACATCTTTATCCCCACTATGATATAAAGTATGTTATGGAATTTATTAATCTTATTAGCCTTCGCCCTAAGTCGTCGACTGAAAAAATCTATAGAGGTAGTTTGAAACAGTTGACTTGAAAAGAAAACAATAATTTCGTTTTAGTTGATAAGAAAGTTTTTGAGATTTTCCTCCAAAGAAATATTATTAAATGAATTTTGATTTCGTTTTCTGTAACAGCAGCTGATCTGAATGTGTCAAGTTCATTTCCACTGAACTGGCTTGTAACACTCTGAAAATTGCTGCAGATAACAAAACATGTTATGATATCTACATTTTGCAATAGTTTATACTCACCTGACATATTCTTTAGTGCACTGAAGTCAGGTTTCTGAATTTATCTGTATTTTGTAATACTAAAAAAACTCTCTTTGTGTTAGCATGTACACCATCATCTTGTCGATATATTTTTTTATATTACCTGACACCATTTCTGTAAACATTGAAACTATATGTTTTAATGAAGTGAAGAAACAGTTTTTGGTTTTGTAAAATTACCAACAATTATTAGTTGCTAGGTCAGCAGCAGGTTAGTAGTACACTGGAAAAAACTTTGACTTTCTACTCCTCTACATTTAAATGAAAAATGTGGTAGACTGAAAAAAATCCCTTTCAAAAAAACTACTTCCACATGAACATTATATGAAAGAAAAACACCCCTCGAACAAGTACTTTCATGTGAAAATTGTTATGGAATTTAAACATATATCATCCATAGGAACACTACACAACTGAATATATGAAAGAGATTGATATAGAATTTCAATTACTGTGACACTGCCAAATATAATTTTTTCTCTAAAAATTAATCTCTTCTAAAAATATTTCATTTCTACATGTAATAAAGTGCCATTATAATTAACCAAATTAAATGGTCTCATAGAAATTGTTATACATATCATAATATCAATTTATAAAATGGTATATTAATTATTAGAAAGCTACCTAAGCAGTAATAATTAAGCATTGGTCAAAGACGAAACGGACTGGTTTAGGTATGATGATAGTCGTGTCACGAAGTGTTCTGGCGATGTTTTGAATTTATTGGAGTTTCTGGAGACAAACTACATTTTGTTTTATGAGAGAGAGGACATTAGCAGATCAAGATCTTCAGATGATGTGCTGCAGGTTTTTCCGAGTTTTCCTGCAGCTGAAAAAGAAAATGCGCCACTGGAATCAATGAGGTCGCCCTGAAGCGATAATTAATTTTTGTTATTTCATGATTTGTATTACTTTCTTCTTTAATGAACAAATAACACAAAAAAACAAATCATTAAAATTTGGATTTAAAATTTTGTACTAAAATTTAAATTATGATTTTCAAAATTGAAGGAATACCTGAAAACATTCAAAATAAAAAAGTTGATTCATGTTTTCATGAAATTAGAAATTTTTACAATTGAAGACAAAAAAAATTCTAAATGTAAAAACAATTAGTGTACAAACTATGGGGCTTTTGAGAATCTACTACTTTCAAGTGAAGGAGTTAGACATGAGAGTAGTGGAAATATTTCAAAGCATTTATATTCAGAACTATTGTTATTGCATTGTTTCTTTTTCCAGATAAGTGATGATTTTGAAGAATCTCCAAAGATAGATTTTTCTGATTTATCCAATCATGGTAAGAATATTTATGATCGATCAAGATTATTTATAAATATATTTTTTGGAACAGTTAGTGTTTGGTTCATTCAGTTATTTTCTTTTAGAGTTTTTTGAATTTAAATCATTATCACCTGGAGAGAAAGAAGCAGTAAAAAACAATTCCAAATCTTCGAACACCAAATTATGTTTAATATGTAACGAAGAACTTTTGGATACCATTTCCATGAAAAATCATTTAAAAACCCATGGAGTTTTTGAAAATCTAGAGTGTAAAGATTGTGGAAAGAAATATAAAAATAGCTATGACTTGAAGGTAGGACAGACAGATATAAATTGTATGAAGTTTAAGTTAAATTGCATTACAGATACACTTAAGGAAACATAATGGATTACGACCATACTCCTGTGAAACTTGCAAAAAATCTTATTCAAATCCTAGGAGTTATTGGAGGCATAAAAAAGTACATACAGGTTTGTTGAATATATTTTTGTGTGTTGAGAAAATCTTTTTCAAAAAGTATTGTAAGAACTGGTGAGGATGACTTCCCTTCCAAACTCTCCATTTTTGAGATAGTATTGAAAAACTTGAAGCATGAATATCAAACATAAACAAGTGTTCCAATGTTGATCCTTTGTGGTCTGGTATCTTCTAATTGAAAATAGTGTTGGAGTGAAACATTTCGATTATTAAATAGTATGTTTTGGTGATTGGTGCATTCAGTTCTTATTAGTTTGTGCACAGAATTGCATTATTGCTTGTCTACTCTACATCCCTACTCTATGATTTGACCAGACATGCCACCATAATGTCTCGAGGGTTATAGTGGGGGTTGAATAGACCATCTGTCTTGGAACCTCACCTAGTTAATCCTCACTTAGACTACTTAGCCATTTGAGGCAGATGTTCTGAAGTGTTTGTATATTCTTACATCAGTTTTGATGTAATCCTTCACGATTCTAGTGCTTTGATTGCTTATTTACTATCTGAGGATCTCTGACCTCCTTTGTCAAGGTTTTCTGTATCCAGAAAAGTATCATAATTACTTATGAAGGATCAAATATATTGAAAACATTTGCCCTCATCAGAATGAAAATGCTGATATAGGAATATAGGCTTCCACGGCTGGCGTCAATGGTTTGGTTGGTTTCCGGGTTTTGCCGTGATCTTCTTTGGTTATAATTTCCAAACTTTGCAACTGCGGTAGTCATCTTCAGTGGCGTGGTCGAAGTGTCAACTGAAACTGAAGCTCTCATTTCTGCCGTGTCCTTTATAGTGCAATATCCCCAAAGGTTACCGAAAATGCTGAATAGTTTTTTGAAGTATTAAAGTGTCGGGTGGGAGGTCTGTTCTACTCTGCTGTGATATGAACACATCTCAGGATTTTGTCCTTCCAGTAATGGTGCAATAACTTAATGGCTGGACAGGAGCTTTTACCTAGCTTTCAAATGTTTTCAGTTTCAACCTTGTTAGATCTTCTATAGTGAAAAATGGGCATTTTTCAAACTTTATGACATGAGGGATATTAGCAGTTTTCTATTATTTCAGTCCGACTACTCAACCTCAGATCGAAAAAGTTAACAAGTGCCGCCCATTGAACCGCAGTTTTTCTGAAAAGTAATCTTTATTCTGAACCTGAATAAGTTGGACATGACAATAAAAGAGTCACCTAATAATTTTGATGTTTTAAGTATGATTGAAAACTTATTAAAATATATGTCATATCATCGAAAACATTTTGCAAGTCAATAATTCCTCCTACTATGTTAACTAGTTTTCATGTATTGTTTTACCTTTTGTAATATATGTTAGACTGTTACTAATTTTTGTCATTGTATTATAATTGTGTTTCACACTTCATGGACATCTTCACCCTACTTATCTGTAAAAGGGTTTTTATACTTTTCAACAAGAGGAGTGAATATTATTATTATTACCAATATATCTTGCGGTCTTAAATAGGTCCAGGTTTTCTAAGCAAATTTAGAAAATGAACCTTTTAATAGATAGATTTATTTGACTGTTTTACAATAAGTTTACAGCATGTCATGTATCAAAAATTGTCATAGAGACGTGTGATATATAAATCAATAAAAAACATTTTGTTACATTTAGTTTTAAAAGGACAACATAATGAAGTATAACGTACACATTAAAAATATGTTGTAAAGTAACATACTTCATGAATATATCAGTGAAGGATTATTGTTCAATATATTAATCAATAGATTATTAACTATTTAAAAATTCATTAATACTATAAAAAGAGTGATCTAACAATATTTCTAATAGTCAAGTCAACTTGTTGTGAAGTATCAAATTTATGGAGTTCGGTTTGGATTTTGTTAAACGAAATCTCGGCAACGCTATTTGGTTAGCAGATATAGTATCATGTGTGTGAATATTAGAGGTATAAGAATAGTTTCTTTTATTTTCGTGTATTTCACAGACAGTTTGGAAAATGTAAATACATGGAAGCGTCATCATTCTCGGTTTGATAAATAAGTCACGGCGGTGCTCTTTAGGACCTACTCCGGTTATCAGGCGTATGGCCTTTTTTTGAGACCTGAACATTTTTGCGGCATAGCAGGAATTACCCCATAATATTGTACCATAAATAATTCGGGAGTGAAACCAAAATATGTATTTCTCAAAATTCTGGATTGACAATACATCGTAGCCTTCTCAGAATAAACAAGATACTGGATAGACCTTTGTTTAAATTTTCTGTATGCATATACCAATTAAGATAGTCATCGATTGTAATACCAACAAGTTCACAATGTGTACCCGTTATATAGTTGTTGTTTGTTGAAATGATTGATTTTTGAGTTTTCTGATCATTCATTTGCATAAAGTTGGCAGAAAACCAAGTTTTTGCATTATGAATGAATTCATGGTGGTTCGAATATCAGAAATATTTGTACATATTTTTACTAGCTGTTGAATGTTATTTAGATAGGATGATAATAGTTTGAGAGGTACACCTCTGATACCGTAACACTCTAACTTAAGTAAGAAATGATCATGTGATACACAGTCGAACGCCTTGGACAAATCGCACATGGTGATAATTGTTTGTTGCTTGATCTCAAGACCTTCGACAACATCTCCAATGATCTTCAGTAAAGCTCTTATTGTTGATTTGTTCTTTCGGAAACCATATTGGGTATTTCATATAAACTTATTTTTTTCGAAATAATCTCTCAGCCTATCTTTCAATAATACCTCCTCCACTATTTTTCAAAAAATATTTATGATTGAAATTGGGAGAAAGGTGCTTAAAATATTGGGATCATCTTTTTTAAATATTGGTAAGACTCTACATATTTTAAATATGTCAGGAAAAACTCCTGAGGTGAAGCACTGATTGATTAGGAATGTTAGGGGTTCAAGCAGTAGTTCCGATGTCTCCTTAACGAGCAATGCATTTAATTCAAAGGCATCTACTGAACTAGAACAGCTGTTTGATAGCTGAGAATACTTCAGTTGGTGATAAAAAGAATGTGATGGTAATTTTCTTTCAGTAGGAGGTAAATGGGAGTTCGGTAAACACCGAACAAATTGAACTGAAAAGTTGCAAAATGTATTCAATAATTTGGTCTGTAAACAAAAATACTCAACTTGTAGAACCATATTTTTGGTAGCACGTTAATTATCTAGCGTCACTTGGATTTCTATTAAAATTTTTCAGTTGAAAATATTATCGCTGATAATGAACGCTGTTAATGCAATCGATTCAAATATTTGGTATCACCAGGTCGGAGATACACCAATTTCTACACTAGCAGTAGTAGAAGCAAATCTATTCAGTTTTTTCTAATACGTGGATCAGTAGGGGCGATGGAAATGAGTGACTTGGTTTCCCCGTCATACACCGTTTCACTAGTTCTCTAAAACCTCACCATGTAACAGAGCAAATAACCTTGATTGGTTGAGAGACGTAAAGTGATACATTTTTTTAATTTTTTTTAGCGTTACATTTTTGAATAGTTGAGGGCTCTGCCTTCTCACATCAGATTGTAATCTCCTTACAATAGTCCTGTTTATGATATTTCTGGAGTTATCCTTCTGTCGAGTTTCGAGTTTACTCCAATTTACTGATTCGAAACAAATTTGTTGTCAGAAACTACGACAATATTATTTATCAAAGAGGGACACTATCTTCGAGAATTTTTAACTCCGCTTTTTGAACAATACCGGATTATTTTATTGTTCAAACTGTTTTTTGAGAAAACAATATTCTGAAATTCAAATTATGTTGAGTTACTCAGTAACTACGTACTTGGAACATCCTCGAGGCTTCCCGAAGTATTTTTGGAATATGAACACTCGTTGACAATTCCTAGCTGCAAATTTAGAATTTGTAAAAATTATTTGTTTTCCACAAAAGGAATCAAGGAACGCTATAACCGGTGACCGTGATGTCCAGTATCGCCTATAGCAAGGTACCCTACACTTATTATATTTTTTTTGTGATATTTACTCACTTTATTGTGAATTATTGAATTTCACCACCACAGTGGAAGTGTTATGGATATCAGTATACAATTAGAATTCATTAAATTTATTCTGAAGAAATACTCAGTGGAATAGTATCAGTTAAATGAACATCAGTAAGTGTAATTTCAGTCTTCTCCTGATAATCCTGATGATTAACCATTCCGTTGAAGATTGTTACTCCAAAATTATGGTATAACAGACTTTGGTTAAGAGACAGCAAGAATCTCGCAAAAAAGAGAAATCGTTACAACTTGTCAGAAAGGATAAGAAGAATTGGGTCTCCAAGTACAACATCAGAACCTGCTTCAGATCCGGAAACACCATCCATAGCAGCCTCAAGAAAACCATGCCACCAAACGCGGACTACGTTTCCGAGAATTGCATTTACCGGATACCCTGCGAGTGCGGAGAATCATACATCGATGAAACTAAGAGACCATTGAAAGTTCGCATTGCTGAGTACAAGAAACACACATAACGAGGAGAAACCAGCAAATCAGAAATAGCGGTGCATGTTTGGACACATTAACATAACATCAAGTGGTCCCAAGCTGAGATCATCCACTGGTTTAGGAGAAAGTTCAAAGAAGCTGCATACATGTTATCCAACGACGCATTCAGCCAAGCTATCATAGAGATACGCAACATATGGAAACCCATAATGAAGCAGAGAACGGTCAACTACCGCCCAACAGCCATCTCCTGCTAAACCGGAATGACCTATAAAAAGTCGTCTCTTCGGAGGAATAAGTCCAGTCATCACCCGAAGAAGAGAAGTAACTTGGCTTATTTCATTTTAATTGTTCCATTTTCAATTTTTTGCTTAATTTTTGTAAAATTCGTTTGTATTACATTTATTTAATGTCTTCTACAAAGGGCAGGCATTCGTCTGTTGGATCGTTAGAAAACATGTTTTCTTGTGTCGAATGATACCAGTTTGAATTTAGGACTCTGTGGGATGGGGTCTGGCTGGATGTCCTTCTTTGCGGGGCTTGATCAATCCATACATCTCTGGAGGCTGAAGGTTCATCTTCTTTTTTATATCCCATGGTGTGGGAAACAGCATTGTTGATTCTTCCCTGACGTTCTTAGCTTGCTGGGATACATTAACCATTTTGAATTTCATGTCTGCAAGAATAAACAAAATCACAGAACTTCAAATAGTGCCACTGTATACCCATAACGTCTCGACTTGCGTCACAAGTCTCAATAATCAAATAGAAATCCGTGAGAACAAGGGCCTTGAATAACGGATTTTTATTTCACATCTCCATCACCCAAATTATAACTAACTCTCTATCAATCTACAAGTTGAAACCCTCAAATTCCCATCGCATTCACTTCTCGCTAATATTCTCCTCTCCTTGGAGTATCCACCATGAAATAAGAGTGTTGGCGCTGGAATTATGTTTATAGTTACAGTTATTTTAAGGGCACACTTGTTGTGTGTACGGAAGACCGCACTGCAAGGAAGAATATAGCCATCTTTTTTTACACCAACAGGATCCCACTGTGACTGTCTCTTTTCGGTAGCTGAGGCTGCAGAGGCGTGGACGATGGGGTTTGAATAAGGTCAGGAATTTTTTTCGATAGTTCTAAATGAGCTCTTGCGATGTATTGAAGTTTGTAATTTTCCAGGTTTTGATAACCTGGACAGTAATTTTTGAAAAATGAATAGGTACACATAATGCATTTTCATATAATAAAATATGTTTTTTTGTCACCCAGCTGACGAATGCCTATGAACAACAACCCTCAGTAGTCTAAACTTGTGCGAGCTGAGGACTAACGAGGTCATAGCTTTTAACGTGTGATTCCTAACACACACATCGAATAAACAAGGAAAACGTTCAAATCATCCGACAGGTGTCAGTGCAGGACACCTGTCAGTGCAGTGCAAGGTAGTGTCTATCATCAACATAAAGTCGATAATTTCCGATAATTGAAAATCGAATTCCATCAGAGAATCATTCCTCGAACTATGTTGAAGCAGACAACAGGTTTGTCATCGCCCCATTTGCCTGTGAACGAGATAACCAACCGCCTGTCTGAAATTTGTCCAATTCCTCGTATAAGAAATAAACTTTTCACATATAGTCAGGGGGCATACTTGAAAACTGGCTATAAATCAAGGCATCTAAAGGAACAATTCGTTCAAGCTAGTCTCAACTCCCTACACTGTAGGTTAATTCACTGACATCTATCAGAAAACAACCACTTCCCTGGCAAATACCACGAAGGGCGTTGGATTATATTCGACAGGATATATCGTCAACAGCATATGCAGGAATGATTTGTCCACTGACAATTTATTTGTGAAATGGAAAACCTTAACTCCAAAAAATAGTCACGCATGGAGACTATAAAATCATCAGGATTTGGGATCCCGCTTCCAAAACTGTTCTTTTAATTAATAGACATTTGAACCACTTGTTCGATTGATGACCTATTTATTTTGTAGAAATTCATATTGAATACGGAAAAAAGAGAATAACTTTTGTCTGATTTCTATTAAGTTTATTATTTGTAACCGGTTTCGGTGGAAAATGGTCGTAACAAATAATGAACTCAGTAGAAATAAATTCAACCTATAGAGGTATCTCACCCAAACCAATCATAGTTTTCAGCAATAACATATTTTTATATCAAATAACAATATAACATTAAAATTAACAGAAATCAAAAGTGAACACTATTGAGGAGAGATACGCATGTATCTCTCTGTCTGGGTAGGATCTTTCCTTTACTGACGAAATGTAATACCTCGAGAACTTGGTCTGCAGGTGATCTACTTGAATAATTCCAGCATGATCCTGCTGCTGAATGTTTGCATCCCCACTTACAAGCGATTTCGCTGAAATTAGTGACACGTGTGAATCATTGTATTCGCGCCACATGCCAGTATGAGGATCTCTACAGAATGCTATTCAATGTCCGCTGTAAGTGGACCCACTGTGAATCGAAAGTGCATATAGATTATAACGACAAGGAGTCACGTTGTCTGCTGCATACTTTTTTATATCGAACCCGTCCAGAAGAATTTCGATGGCAACATTCAACTTGCCTCTAAATCTTTCTGTTTCTGTTAGGGAGAAATCAGACAAAAGTTATCAAGACTTTGTAGGTACGAGTGTTAGATACCAGACGGGAAAACAACAACTATCCAAGCCGATGCTCAGCTAATGTGGCAATAATGTACAAGATAAAATTCTGATAGATCTTTGGGAGATTCAGTGTATTTTGATAAGTTGGTTAAGGCTTTCGCGGACAAGGTATGAGTGTTACTATCTCCATTCGGGTTTGAAGACCGTCGTAGTTTGGAACTGAATCCTAACGTTTCGCAAGCATGAATGACTGGCTTCTTCAGAGACTTATTCATCTTGATGATTCACCGATGACTGTTAATTTCATAAATACAACTAGAAATCACCAGTCATCGATGAATCATCAAGATGAATGAAACTCTGAAGAAGCCAGTCGCTCGTTCTGGCGAAACGTTGGAATGCAGTTTCAAACTACGACGGCCTTCAGTGTATTTTGTTTCAATTTACAATCAATTGTTATAACAAGTTGAGCAATAAATAAATATTTCAGTTTATTCATTTCAATAACGTTTATGAGAAGGGGTAAACTTTTCCACAGCCCGTGGGTAAGCGGCGCTTATGCTCCGTTGAAAATCGAGTTTAGTACTTCATAAAGTAGAGGCGCACGCGAGCTTCCGAGGTTGAAATCTTAGGTTACAGAAGAGGGCTGTTATGGTGCCGTAAAGACGAGTGATTTGATTTTATGTGTTTCAGTTAAATATCACTTTATCCAACTGGGAAGTTGCTCGTTTGCAGTTGAAGCAAGGAAAGTGCTGAAAGAAGGATGATTTTTGTCTTAATCTGTCACACTTTCACAATTTAACTGACTAATCTGTTATACAGGGTGTAACATAAGTACGTTAAAATATTCAAGTGACGTATTCCTTAGATACTTTTAAGAAAAAAGTATATATGAATTTGTGTCCGAAAATGCTTCGTTTCGGAGATACGAGGTGTTGAAATAATAAGTTATTCATACGAAATTCGGTACCCAGGGTTTCTTAACGTTGGAAATCATAATTTGGTATTAATTTTCATGTAACATCTGGAGGGCGCTGCGTATGCGCTGCGTACGCTGCGTAAACTGTCATTATTTCAAACACTAAAATTTTGGTACTATTCATGAATGAAAAAA
>WOGN01005783.1:0-12920 GCA_015342105.1 Leptinotarsa texana
GTGGAGATGTGTTTGAACATATTCTGAAATACACCAACGATTAAATTAACTCATTAACTTGTGGGTTTATTATTTTCAGTTGGTGTTTCAGCGTTAATAAAACTATTGTTTGAAGAGAAGTTTCATTCGATGTTTGAGGAGTATTTTTATAATTATCTTTTCATTGTATTATCTGTGAATTATTGAGAAACATCAAACGAAATCTGTTTTACAGAAATGAGTGATAAACAAGGAAACCATATCAATTTCCGTTTGAAACAGTTTATCTCGAAAACGGTTCAAAACAGAAATAGTATTATCTGAACAAAGTTAATCCAAAATTGGATGTAGAGCTCAAAAATGTTGAAATATACAGGGTATTCTATTTGAAAAAATTGAGTTCCAGTCAATTTTTTCTTCTTCTACAACATACTTCTCTTCTCTTCTACGACATACTGAGGAGTCTGAGCAGAAACATGTCGTAGAACGAGGGAAGGAAATTCACTCCGGTCATAGTTGAAATGTGTCATTTTGTGGAGCAGTTTAATTAATTAACTTCCTACATTGGTACCAAAGACAGTATAATGGATAAAACTGCCGAGCAGTTATCGTCAACAGTGGCATCCTTCGTGCCGCCAATTTTTTTCTTTGACTTCAAATTGAAGCAAAGCACTGCCAAAACAGACTAATACTTTTACTATTACTTTTACTTTTGCAACCTGACCAAACCATCACACCAACAACAACAACATCAGAAATAAGCGACTGACTGTGGCTGCTCATCGTTTTGACGTTCAACTTAATACACTACGAACTTCAATATTTAAGAACTTTTCCATCTGGGGAACTACGTTTATGCGGAATAAATTTCCCGAGAATGACTTTCCAAATGAATTTTATCTTCAACGATTCAAATCGAACCTGAATCGCTACTTTCGCGTCTTAAAGATTTTCTTGAAATGCTTGTGTTTTGTCTTAAAAAAAAGTGGGTTTGAAAATCTTGTAAGTAAACCACATATGTCCAGTTTTACCATCCTATCTATTATTCTCCAATACGCTGTATGTTCGTGTTTTTACATTATAGACCGTAGTGGAAATAAGGAGTCGGGATACGGAAATTTGCCCTCCCTATGTTTATGAAGGAAATTGATGCACTTTATACTAAGTGGAAAGCGCTGAGTAATAATCCTGCTAAATTTATCTTTAGCAGAGTATCCGATGAGAGTTATAGGCCAGGAAAATTTCTGAACACAATGGAAATTGTTTGATGTTTGTTGAGTGAGTTCAGTGAAAATCTTGGAAGTTTCTGGCGTTGTAAATTCTCCTGACAGTGAGGAACCTACTTGGAAACGTGATATTTACCCTTAAGAAAATTTTTTAACATAGAAACAGGAGTATAATGAATGAAATATGCTGAAGTTGGTATCTTTCGTTGTTGTGGTGGTCTTATGCTGGATCAAGATTGAATGGTAGGTTACAATGAAAAAAAATGTTGACGGCCTCAATTATCCTTTGTTACAAAGTTACAGTGGACCAATTCCAGCATATTCCATTCATTATACTTCTGTTTTCATGTTAAAAAATTCTCCAAAGGGTAACGTTCACGTTTCCAAGTAGGTTCCTCATTATCAGGAGAATTGACACCTCCCGAAACTCCTAGTAATAAACTCAAACAAATACACCACTTTCTGCCAGACACAACTCCTTCCATCGATAACATAGTCACGGGTATGTGTAGAATTTAAGTTGAATGGATGGAGTCTGATGATACGAAGATCATCTTTGAGAGGAAATAATATTAAATCATGACAATCAAATTGTAGAAAATGAGAAAGGCATCTCTGACTTATTTGCCACGCACTATTCTACCTCAGTCTAACATAAACTCATTTCTCATTTCAAAACTCTGTCCAATGAATGCACCAGCACCTTGAAAATAAATAATAAATCTATGTTTTTTCTACCCGTATCTCCAGAGAAAAAAAAATTGTTATACTTAGTATGCCAAATAAACATTCAACAGATGTTGATAAAATACCGGTTGAATTACTTAAAGAATGTATAGAAGACATTTCACAATTATAATTTGTGTTTGATTGTATTGTACTATTTTTTGACACGTTCTATCCATTTTTTTTGGCTCACAGAATAAATTTGTATTCTATTCTATTCTATTATACTCTACTCTACTCTACTCCATTCCATTCCATTCCATTCCATTCCATTCCATTCCATTCCATTCCATTCCATTCCATTCCATTCCATTCCATTCCATTCCATTCCATTCCATTCCATTCCATTCCATTCCATTCTATTCCATTCCATTCCATTCCATTCCATTCCATTCCATTCCATTCCATTCCATTCCATTCCATTCCATTCCATTCCATCCCATTCCATCACATCACATCACAGCACGTGAAAAATTTTCATTGAATTTGTCATAGTATTCTTTAGTATCACAAACGAATTATTTAACTGATCTCTCCAGAAGTGAATTTAGTAATAAGTTAATATATATCGAAAATAAAAGTAGACCAAGAATAGATTCTTGCGGTAAGCCCAAATTTATTTTTCTTATGGAACTTTTTTGATTTTCTATATCTACTGTTGTCTAATACTCATATAATTCACAAACCAAATAAGAGTATTTCCACTAATTCCAAAATTTGTTTAGTTCTGAAATCAATATATCACGTATCAAATGCTTTACACAAATCTAAAGACGAGAGGCAACATTTTCATCATCGTCAATTTCAATTTGACTTTTTGAAATGACATCTATTGCTGCTGTCTGTATAACACATGAGCTGAAAAATACCGGGCCTAATAAAGAAAACGCGTTTTTCGTTCAAAATGGGCTTCATTCATCAACGTAACCTCCATCAAGATCCACACAATCATTCCAGCGCCGCTCTAACATTTCAATACCACTTTGGTAGAACGATTTATCTTTTGGCTCAAAATCGGCCTCAATTTCAGTAATAACCTCTTCATTCCAGCGAAATTTTTTGCCGATGAGCATTTTTTAAGGTCTGCGAACAGCCAGTAGTCGCTGGGAGCCAAATCTGGCGACTAAGGTGGATATGGGAGCAATTCGAAGTTCTATTCACGTATGTTTTATCATTGCTTTGATTCACTTGTGACAGGGTGCTTTTTCTTGATAAAATGAAATTTCTTTGCCGTATGCGGTCGTTTCTTTGCAGTTGCGACCTTCAAACGCTTTAATGATGCTATATAATATCCACTGTTGATGGTATTTTTCTTTTCAAGATAGTCGATGAATAAAAGATCATGAACATGCCAAAATACCAAAGCCATAACATTCCCAGCCGATTGTTGGGCTTCACTGGGTTCAACAGTTATTCTCCACTCAGATGACGATCGTTTTATTGTTGGAGTAAAGTGATGGATCCGTTTTTCATCCATTGTCACATATCAATGCAAAAATTCGAGTTTTTTATGTTTAAATATGGCCAAACACTGCTTAGAATCATCAAAACGTTCTTGTTTTTGGTCATCAGTGAGCT
Source organism: Leptinotarsa texana (assembly GCA_015342105.1). NCBI lineage: Eukaryota > Metazoa > Arthropoda > Insecta > Coleoptera > Chrysomelidae > Leptinotarsa > Leptinotarsa texana. The sequence goes on from WOGN01005783.1 coordinate 3,510, forward strand.
TGCACGGCATCCATTTTGAACAGAGCTTCCTCATAATCAAATGCTCATGCAATATGAAGCCAACACTTTCTTTTGATATCTTTATAATGTCAGCTAATTAACGCAACTTCACTTCTCGATCATTCAAAACGAGTTTGTTTGTGTTTCTAGTGTTACTGCCTCATTTAGACATCAACTGTGTTCTAGATCTTCGGTGTCTCTACGATAATGTTTGAAGTCAGCAAACCAACATACAATTGTTGTTTCTGATGAAGAAGAGGCATTGCTTCGCTTGAACCGTATTTTTTCCGATCAAGAGGCAGTGTAAAATTAAAACACGAAATTGATTTTCATCCATTATTTTGAAAATAACAGAAGTGGTGGCACTCTCAGCACAATAAATCACAAAATTGTGAGTATAACATCAACAGCTTTCCTTTGAAGGTTAGTACTAACTTAATAAGCGGTGAATGCAAAAAGACTAGCGCCATCTATGTGTTGAACCCTAGACTTTTCAGCCCATGTGGTATCTCTAGACCTGCGAAACCTGCGAAAACCATACTGATCAATATAGAAAAGATTATTGTCAACCTATCAATCTTTCATACATCAATCGTTGTGAAATTTTTGAAAAAACTGATGATACTGAGATTGCGCGGTAGTTGTAAGGATCATCTTTTTTGCCATTCTTATAAATAGACCTGATTTTGAAAACAATCAGCTAATAGCTTTGGTTTCAGGTTGAAGCACCAAGACAAAAAACTGCCGAAACTCAACTCGACCAGCTTTCCCGAGGACCTAAACGTCAGCGACCCGTTCAACATGACGTCATGACAATTCCCGCAGAAAAACACCAACATTTATCACAGAAACTTGACCGAAGAGACGCTTTTGAGCACGGGCACCCCCACTTCCGTCGTGGATATGGGCATGGGACTAGAAATGAATCCGGTTAACGCGAAAATACCGGAAGTGCTCGAAGGACCGGTCATGACCGGAGTGTACACGTTGCCCGAGGAGCCAGAAAACGAAGAGATGTCGGAAGATAACACGGAAATGTGAATTAGTCAGTTCTTAATTGTATTTTTAATGTATTACATGGAAGCGTGGGCGAAAAGCGGTGTTTCGTTGTAACACACGCAATTTCAATTAAGTCTGCTGATGTTCTTTCGACCTGGAAACCGCAATATGAAAGAGCGCCATATTTTTCACCCTAGAAACGATTATTCTGATTATATCATGATATTCATTTGGAATGACTCCACACAATATAAAGGGTGTTTTCTGGCGTTTAATCGTTTTCGAGCGTGTATCTAAAAACGATTCGTAGTGACGTCATTAATAATAAGATTCGCCAGAATGGAATGATTCAACTTTTCAATTTTCTATAAACTCAATGAGAATATTATTCGTGTAAGCAATAATTACCCAGCTTTATTTTGTACATCCTTACAACGTATCAAGTTGATAAAAAGTTTTCAGCACTCCATAAACTATAACAATCAAAATAAAGCAGAGTCTGACAACTGACATAACGTAACCTCAAATTCAGTTTCAAAACCAACCTCACGCTAGTTTTGAATCATCATGAACACGTTTCAAATAATAGTTGATGTGACGTCATCGTTTCAACGCCAAAATGAATGTATTTGAATCACAGACGAATACATTTTGAATACATAAGCGCCAGAAAACGCCTCATGATTGTAATTTATATCATATATTCGTAAATGAGTAGAATATATTTATATCATACACTGTAAATAACTGGAATAAATTCTGTATCAAAACAGTCCTGAAGCAAGTTAACTACACGGGATGTAATGAAAAGGTAGATCATAAAATGAAGCACATATTCTAGTGTTAAAAGTGAACTCGATTGGATATAACTTACCCTAATGCAAATGTGAGCACAAAAAAATGTACAGCCCTTGGAATATACAAAATGACAATCAGTATTTTCCAATATTTCATGAACTATTTGAGAATGGATCCATGGCTTTATTATGGTGATAGCATCTTTTTCATATGAAACCTCGAAATTTATTCAAACCATAAAACATTCAAGGAGTATTGATCCCTAAAACCCCCCAAATTTTTATTCGTTATAATCATCGTTATAATCATTCGTTATACATCATTTTCGATTATTTTTTTGTCACTTAGTATACTTTCGAAAAACCACTTTTTATCGAGATGCGTGCTCTTTTTCATTATCCTTTACTCTTCAGTTGGCTGTTCAACATTTGTATTTCCTACAGATAAATAGTAAACATTTTGCCTAAACTATTCAATAATGTCAATTGAAGCTCTCTATTATTGCGCATTTGGAGATTTGACGATTTGGAGAAGATTGAAGGTACAGCAACTTCATCGCTATCACTTAACAATCGTTTAAGAATTACTAGATGAAGATTATTAGATTATTATAAAAAAATGAGTTATTGCGACAGGTTACCAATGGAATACAAATCAAAATATCAATTTCAATAATCATATTTCATTTACCCATGAAGCAACCTTCAATAGAAATGGCACTGCTAACCCACACATAAGATCCGAAAAAACACCTTACGCAAAAAAAGACTCATCACCAGAAGACTTTCAAATTCAATGTGACATTGTGAATAATAATCCGATAGAAACAGTATTTCTTGCGAATAATTTAAATGTTGCAAATCACTCACAATTTTTACAAAATAATTTAGGTACTAGAATACTTGAAAGAGGGAAATTAACAAATGATGTAAAACATGTGGAATTCAGTGGTACATATTTACAAGGGCTTCAGCACATTTCGATAATGAAGTAAGGGAATATATTTTCAGTCTGTACCCTGGACGTTATATTGGAAGGGACCCTGGTGCACCTATTTTTAGCCAGCCAGAAGTCCAGATCTTAACCCTATTAACTTTTGCTTTTGGGTTTTATAAAATAGGACGTGTATTCTGTAGAAATAAACGGCATACAACAACTAAGGCATACAATCATCGAGAGTGAAAATCGATTTCGTGAGATGCTCTTTCAAAAAGTTCGGATTTTCTTCTTAAAACGGTGCCAAATGCCCAGTCAGGAAAATAGAGATGATCTTATGACACGAAAGTCATATATCCATTTTCATTTTGAAATATTGAACAGTTCATGAAATATTGGAAAAAATCGATTTTGATTGTGTGCACATCAGCATTAAGGTTAGTTATATCCAATCGTGGTTCAATTCATGACCTATCTTTTTATTACACCCTTCTTTCAAACCAACCGTCCGTGACTTCCACCAGTGATGCAATAGACAACTTTTTTTAAATGGAAAGGTGGGTTTTGAAAAGACACATTTTTTACACATATCAGTTTTTTTTATTAATCCGTGATGGGCCAGGAAAATTAAACTTTTAGTAAAATATACTTCATAATAATAATAATCAACTATTTCAATGTAATTCTGTGCATAATCCTAGTATTTGAAATGATTTCCCACTTTTCTAAACATTTCTGGTTCAATAGATCTAATGGCGTTAGTGACGCACATACTCTGTATGTTGAAGCATTGAACTCAGACGCCCCGGTGAATAGGATGCCTTTTGTTTCAGAAATTATTGTAGATCGAGTGAAGTAGTTCTAATGTTGCCAAAAGATGGTGATCGTGGACATATTAGGATTGTGTTAAATTTGAAAAATGAGCTTTACTGATGATGTTCGTTATTTGAAGAACTGGATGAAAAAGAATGATGATTTCAATACTGAAGGAAGGGCAATTCATTCATTGTAAATTAAAATGTGAGGTATCATACGTTAAAAGGTAAGACCTCGTTAGTTCTTAGTTCGCACAAGTTTCTCAACTTCTGAGAGTTGTCGTTCGTATGGGGGCGACAGCTGATTAACGGAGAAACAGATTTAAAAAGTACCCTTACGTTTTGTTGTCACTGATGTGAGGTAATCCAGATTGAGTCATTCCCGTCAAAAATTATTCGCCCCTTCGTCTCGACATATTTTGATCAAACAGAGAAAACTAATAACTTCGGGCAGGAGGAACAAATCTAGAATAGACGTATATCAAATCCATTTCAATATTCTTCGCTCCCAGCGCATACAAACTGACGCCGTTGATAATTCTAGATTTTTATGGAGTCACAAAAATGATACGAAGAAATCTGTGAACTTTCATGTGTTTGCATACATAACCATGAATAATAATATATGTTATGTCAGCGTGATCATACCTACCTCTCGACACTGTACCGTCCTACAAAGAGCGTCGACAGATTTGAATGGAAAGTCTATACTAATGAGTCACTATACCAGTGTATAGGCATCTTAAATAAAATTATCGGTTTTTACGTTTTGTTATGTACACAAAAAAAGTCATTGTGCCACTATTTTAGTTTTTTGTTTACTATTCAAAGTACAAAGAAGTGAAAATACTCCACAGAAATCGTGAAATCACCATATCGTTGATGATTGGTTATGGCAAAGAAACATAAACACAAACTGGAGTAACACTTTACTTCGCGTCGAAGATTTTTTGGTGAACCTGAAAAACAAGGATATGGAGCATTCAAAAAAGATAAAAAAATGATCTCCTAATAAATAAGAACCAAAAATTGGACGGGTATTTATTCAGATACTTACCACGCGCTTTAAAAAAAATGTTCATTGGACCTACATATTTTTCTCCACTTATCATAAATCTGAAGTGAAAACGTAGCGCTCTGGTCCATTTTTGGAAATATGGCCAGCCAGAAGTAAAGAAATCGACTATTTCAGGAACTCACTTCTCAAAATAGAAATTTGTATAATAACACCTTCTTTCAACTACTAGATATTACGAACCTCTGTTCACTTGCCACTTCAATTTTATTTTCCATATATTTTTTTATTTTCAAAATTGTAACTTTTCCAACAAACTACATCAATTCGTTTGTGGAAGTAAATGACAATTTTACAAGGGACTATACATTTTTTTGTATAAAGATGGAGAAGTAGAAAGCCAAATACTTGTAATTCAAAAACTCGTCTCTCCTTAAACATATTTCCCTTTTAAATTCAATCTGGGCCCGATATATAACGGAAACCAGAAGATCCATTTCATCATAAATGATGAGTCAACTGAGAAATTATTTTTATTATACTCTAGGATTCTGCCAAGAAGTACATGGTTCACATTTCGAACATTAACGATAAAGTAGTTATTAGATGGGATGAAAAGCTCGTAGGCTACCACACAGATGGCGCTACTACTATTAAATCCATATGATTTTTAGTTGACCCCAGCTTTTGAAATACAAACTTCACAGCTGTCAGACTATTATTTTGTGGAATAGAACATTTTGATTGAAGCAACTTTTGTTAGTTTAGTGAAAATGGATAAAAAGGAATTTCGTGTGTTGATAAAGCATTACTTTTTGAAAAAAAAACTGTTGAAGTCGAGGCGTGGCTTGATGAGCATTATTCGAACTTTGCACCAAGAAAATCAATCATTGAGAAGTGGATTGCTAAGTTTAGTTGAGGTGAAATGAGCACCGAGGATGATGCAAAAGTCCAAAAATTATTTTGGATGACCACAAACTGAATTGAGACTCTAAAGATATGAAAGAAACGTGTTGTAAGCATCTCTGTATCTGTAGAGTAAGCAGAGTGAGTGGAGACCCACAGCACTTAGACCACATGTGATCCATTATACATCCTCTAGAGGAGTTGTCCTTCGAGGTCATCGTCCATTCTGTCTTTTCCAGGAAGGTGGACAGGTCACTAGGAGACATCTCCTTTATGTCGGCAGGTGAAGGCCAAGACTCGCCGAACACACACTCTTTTTGGCAATCTTGAGGTGTCTCACGGCGGCCTTCGTGAAGGTTTTGGAAGATGCAGCGACATTACTGTCGTTGCGCGGCTTCTTCAACCTTCTTGGGGTTCCCTCCGTGGAGGTGCGCAAGTAAGGGCGCTTTTCTGCAGGAGCAACCAGTTCCTTGCCTTTATTCAAGGCAGGGAAGTGCCCTTGCTGTTGGAGGTGGAGTGGGGGAGGTGGAGGTTGCACTTATAATTGCTGCCACTCCTGCCTCTTTCGCTCTCTGTCTCCTTTTGACCTCGACGCCACAAATGCGCTTACGCCTTGGCCTTTGTGTTACATCACGAGGTGATCTGCCATGTTCAGCCTCATTCCGAGCGGTAGATTGGGATAGACATTTCTGTTCCATAGATTGAGGTGAGCATTTCTGTTCAGCCTCGGGATTGATTTGTGTTTGTTCTGTGTCTGATTTTGTATTTGTTTCAGTCATGTGTGTTTCCACGAGTAGCAGGGGAAGAGTTGGTCTCTCTGGCAGAGCCCCGCATTACCAAAGGAAGGCTGATTACAATGAGGTTTTGCCCGGTTTTCCAAGGGGATCTTTCGTAACCGCATATCACCTTGCAGCCATTCAGCTGTCGGCATGATTCCTTACACCTTAGCTTGGGTAGGATGGTCCACGGTGGCATGTTTCACAAAGGCTTTTAAGGAGTTTTGGTTCTCCTCACCCTACTCGTTTCTGCTACTGACCAGGAGTCTGGCGACCCCGTCCGTAAAGCCACATTGGCTTTCCTTATCCGCCACCTGGGGACGCGCCCGATAGGTAGCCCAACCCACGGGTATATTAAGCATATCATGCAGGATTATTTGGGTATGCGAAAGCTTTGTTTACAATGGGTGCCGCCCGAGCTCAAAATCGATCAAAAACATCAACGATTTGATAAATCTGAGCAGTTTTTGAAGCTGTTCCATCGTAAATATACGGATTCATGCGTCGATATGTGACAATGGATAAAACATGGCTCCATTATTTCACACCAGAATCAAAACGATCGTCGTCTGATTAAACTGTATGTGGTGAACCGATTTCAAAGAGTACGACCCCGCAGCAGTCTGCAGGCAAGGTTTATGTTATTAGTATTTTGGAATGCGCATGGTATAATATTCATCGACTATCTTGAAAAGGGAGAAAAAGGTCCCATCAAGACAATACATCGTGTCACAAATCAATGAAAACGATGGCAAAATTATATGTATTGGACGTCGAATCTGCCGTATTCTCCACATATGGAAAAAAATTAGCGCCGATGAATAGGAAATCGTCGAAACTATAAAAATGGTATCGAAAAATTGTATGACTGATATAATCGTTGTATCGTCCTCAAAGGCAACTATACATATTGAATGATGAAATCAAATTTTATTAAAAAAATGTTTTTCTGTTTATCCTACGAATTTTTCAGCCCTACTGTTACTACAAACCTATCATTGTTATAGGTTTTTGTCTTATTTTTGAATGATAAAAAACCCATATGTACCACAAGTTTGTCTATTTTCCTATCTAAGGAAACCAAACCTTCCTTTTAAAAACAAATTGGATAACGTCATTGGCTGAAATAACGTGACGGTTGGTATAGAGAAAGAAGTTTTAGAATTTATTACAGTCCGTTATTTGGCACTGTAAACTCATAAATGATATAATACCAACTTTGAAATTCATGTTTCAAAATCCGAATGATGTGAAAGTAATTTCTATCATAGCGAGCCATGAAAGTAAAATACTACGTTTTCAAAAGTATTCCAATAGTAATTATATAAAAATGTTCTGAATACGAGCTAAGTCATTCGCATTCTCTTCTTATACAGTGCATTCCATTTGAAACGAGCCACCCTGAATAACTTTTGGTACAATGATTTTCAGGAAAACTAAAAATTCTGTGTAGGCCTTACATGTCAGCCTTACCAAGGAAACTGTCAGCTTAAACATTGTATGTATCTACAGACCTAATGATGTATCCCATGAAGCCAATGTCCAATTGATCATTTACTTAAATCAACTATCGACCCTTGACAACCTCATCATTGCTGGTGACTTTAACTAAGTACCCCAATATCACTTGGCTCATTAATAGTAAACCTGACACAAATAGCGCCACGAGTAATTTCAAGCATTTCGTTGCCGATTCAAACCTTTTTCACCTCATCACTGAACCAACTAGATTCCGAATCAACAACTAGCCATCTGTTCTTGACCTCATTTTTACCAACGATGAAAACATCATCACAGATCATGGAATCCAACCACCTGTTGGATTATCGGACCAAGCCGTAATCTACGCAACTGTTCAGCTCAACATTCACATGCCAAACAAGTACGAAACCGAAGTTTTCAAAATAATCGATTTTGACCAGTTATCCAAGGAACTTTCTACCATCGATGGACACAACTGTTTAACGCATGTGATGACGTTGATATCCTCTGGGAAAAATTCTACTCGACCGTAACTGCCTCTGCTGACAAAAACTACCGCAACAAAATATGCCGGAAAAATCCTCCCAAACCATGGATCAATGCCGAAATAATGTCACTCATACATTACAAAAAAGACTCTGGAAAAGATACAAAAGATCAAAAACCTCAGAAAATTACCAAGCTCATCGAAATTTCTCAAAACACTTGATATCAACAATACAATCTTCACGTCGTGAGATTGAAGAATCTATTGCAGACTCTGAAAACAATAAAAAACTCTACAAGTTGATACGATCTAACCTGAACACCAAAGTAAGCATTCCGCTCCTAAAAAAACCTGACGGTTCTTTGTGTTCTACAGACATCGAATCAGCAGAGATTTTGGCTGATTCTTTCACAAGATCCTTCACGGTCGAGCGTCGAGATGACCAATTACCAAAAATTATAGCAGAACGACTACGTGATAATATGACTAATGTTTCGTTTTCCTCGGAAAAAATTAAAAATCATTTATTGAACATTAAATCGAATTCGTCTCATGGTTTGGATGAAATGAGCCCCTTTTTCGTCAAAAAGTTTGCCAAAACTCTCTGCTTTCCGTTGTCAACAATTATGTCAGTCTCTTCCGCAAAATCTCTCATCCCACGGGCTTGGAAAAGGCATCCGTCACCGCTATTTTCAAAAAAGACGATAAACTCAATCCAATTAACTGCAGGCCCATTAGTCTTTTATCCGTACCTTCTAAAATAATGGAATTCATCATCGTAGAAGATATGTCAGAATTTCTCACAAAAAACGCAATTATATCACCAGAACAACATGGTTTCGTCAAAGGTAGATCAACCACCAGCAATCTACTACAATGCATGAACGATTGGACGACAGCTTACTATAGGAAAATACCGATAGATATCGTTTATCTTGGCTTTTCCAAGGCTTTCAACAGGGTCCCAGTGAGAAGGCTAATGCACAAACTTGACACATACGGTATTCGAGGACAACTAAACCTATAGATTGAAAATTACATGACAGATAGAACTTTTTTGATCAAAGTGGGTCACTCTTTTTCTTCGCACAGACAAGTCACAAGTGAAGTTCCCCAGGGATCTGTTCTTGGCCCGCTTCTCTTCGTTGTTTATGCAAGTGACCTTGCTCTTCACATAAAGTTCAGCAAATCGTTCTA
>WOGN01005784.1:422-12920 GCA_015342105.1 Leptinotarsa texana
GAGGAAGTGGGTTGTGAACAAGTACTTCATCTCTTATGTACCGCTCACATAGCCTCTCCATGGTTTTTAAGAAAAACAATGTGAGAGTAATTGGTCGGAATGCTTTTGGTAGGGTGTAGTCCATCCTACCTGGTTTGGGTATAAATACTACTCTTATCCACTTACTGGGAATATACCTCAGAGCTAGAGAGGCTCTGAATATTCCAACCAGATGCGGCATAAGAGTGTTCAGTCCTCACTGAAGTAGGGCTGGTCTTATACCGTCAGGTCCTGGTGACTTGAAGGGGGGAAAAGCCCGATATATCGGACCCCTCCCAGCCCATCCCAGGTGATCCTGGGATGGGCTACAGTCCCTACCCCAGGATCACCTTGGGTGACCCTGGGAAGCTGGCGCCGAAGAAGTATTTGGCAATGACCAGGAAATATCTACGCCTAACAGTAGGATTTCTGACTGGTCATTGTCAACTAAGGAAACACCTCCATAATATGGGGCTAGTGGACACACCTCTATGCGTGAACAGGAATATGAGACTATTAGGCATGTCCTGTGCGAGTGCCCGGAGTTATCGTCAATAAGAGAATGTGAGTTCGACGCGAGTCTTGGCCTACACCTACCAATATGAAGGAGATATATCCCAGTGACCTGTCCACCTTCCTGGAAAGGACAGTGTTGTATGAATTGCCAGCTGATGGTGGGGCATCTGAATAAAAATAAGTGATAAGTGTGCCAAAATGGGTCAGTGGCAATATAGGTACTTGTGAAACACCAGTATGGATGATAAAGTACCATTGGTATCTATTGGTACACACCATCAAAAATATAGTGTTTTCAAGAGAAACAAGGTTTTCAAGAGCTTGTTCTAGTGGATCCTCTATCCTATATAATTTCTTCAGTATTTCGTCAAACTTTGAGGCATTACATAAATAATTCTCAGTTCTATTTTCGTTTGCGTCCTTTTTTTCTTCTTCTTCTGTTTATTATTTCGCTGGCGACAGGGTTTCTTTAAAATCATCCTGCCAATGATATCAAAGCCACGTTGCCGTGAAATCCTAAGCATTCCAAAAAAATGTGCTTGAAAACCCCTCGTGCAACAGTAATCACCTCCATCCATAGAGAATAACCCTGTATTCGTCCTCTTTTAATAACAAGCCGAAAATCGGTAATTATGTTATCCGACGCAAAATTAATTAAACGTTAACAGCAAACGCGAAAGTTGTCTTGAGCAGAGCTTTTAACAGCCGGCTATTAAGTTAGGAAGCGAGTAATTAATTTCTTAAGATGAGATCCAGCAGGCGGCACACCGTTCTGATATTATTATGAGTAAATTACCAATAAACTCGTCGGTCGTCGCTGCTATATTAGGTGTTCGATCAATATCATCTCCAACGGTGCAATTATCAAGATTATTTCCTACCGAATCGTTCTGTACCCATAAGTCATGCATACTGGGACCATACAGAGGCATTTTTATGTGCGCGTCAATAAGAAACAACTAATTTCCCCCAAACCTTTCATTTTCAGTTGATTTTGGTTGAGAAGTTCCGAATTTTTGCTGCAGTTGCAAAATTCCATTATAATAGTTTGGAATTCAGAGTTCTTATGTTTCTATCCCAGTTTCCAAATCACTTTAGGGATACGAAACTAAATAAAGATTATACCTTGGTACTTACATTGATACTACCCTCGACTACTCTCAATTACAGAGTAGAGCAAAAAAAGCATATGCTTTTTTTGCTCTACTCAAAAAAAGCATATGCTTTTTTTGCTCTACTCTATCTACTCCGATATTGCTTATGAGCAATATCGGAGGACAGTGGAACGAACATGGGGTCTTTCATCCCGTATGATCACCTGGATCTACACTGCAATAATAAGACCTATGTTAACGTATGGAGCCATTGCATTGGGACCGAAAGTTTTACAAGCGACGGTCATCCAAAAATTATATCAAATTCAGCGATTGGATTGTTTAAACAAAACAGGAGCCATGAGTTCAACACCAACGGCGACAATTGAGCTAATTACTGGTCTGACCCCTTTGGATCTTTACGTTAAGGGGGTTGCGTTAATGGCCATGTTACGATTGCGCACGGCTGGTGTAAACCTCGAAGTAGGAATGGATCAATTGAGGCTAAGCCTATGGCGAGAAGCGCTTACTGCATGGTTCAAACAGAACTGTCTGGTATCTCAATCGCCACAAAAGGAATAACCAAAAAAGAAATTTCTGGCAAAAAAAATAACAATATGCAGTGATAGTAGACAAGTCCTATTAGCCTCGAACAGACACAGTGTTACCTCAGGGATAGCACTAGATTTAGCCAAAGCCTCGGTAGATAATAACATTATCCTGAGGTGGGTTGAAGGACACGACAGGAGTAAAGGTGATCGCATTGCCAACTCTTTAACTAAGGAAGCGGCTGGACTAAGAATTTAGAACCCAATGACACCTACGGCCTAATGATTTCGACAATTGCGGAACTAGCCAAACATTACACCCATGCTCAATCCCTCTACAAGAGACGTTCAGGACATTTCTTGGACGCCAATGAACCAACCAAAAGAGAAAACCTACCCAAAAAAGACCGTAGTTACTGTATGGTTTTCAGCGGCTTGTGTTATTCACTATACCCTTTTGCATCCGGGCCAAACCATCACATCAGTATCCTATGGTGAGGAAATCGACGAAACTGACCAAAAGTTGCGTCAACACCAACCGTCATTGATCAACAGAAGAAGTCCGACCGTGTTGCCCGACAACGCCCGTCGGCACGTTTCACAAATCATCGTCCAGAAATTGAAAGAGTCGACCGTCAAAGTTCTGCCTCATCCCCCATACTTCCCAGACCTCTCGCCAACTGACTACCATCTTTTCAAGCTTTCCGATAAGATTCTCACCGGTAAAACCTTCGCCAATCAGGACCAAGAAAAAACGGCCTTCGTCAACTTCATTGAATCCCGAGTACCCACTATTTATGCTAGCGGACTCAATCGACTTCTGTTACGTTTAAATTTCAGATTGAAGTGGACTCATAAAAACGGAAGGAACAACTAATAGTAGGGTACAATTCTCAACAGTCATCTAAAATGGAATGCGCTGGATTTGCATTAATTATTTAGTACTGCTGTTATTACCAGGAATGACATTAATTTCAGAAATATTCAGAACTTGTCGTTCATGGTATCACAAGATTTCTGAAACATAACCTAAAAAATATATAATTTAGTGACACTTGAAACCATGAGCATAAACCCGATCACTTGATATTCAGTGTCTCTGAAAAATGGACATAGAAGTTCATATCATATTTACTTCTTCTCCAACATCATGAAAATGTTCAACAGATTGAAATCATGTACAAACCTCCGAAAATGTTCAGAAAATTTCAATATATCACTAACCCTCATTACCCCCATTACCAACGGATTCAACTTGTTTGACATTTATTAGAACCTATTGAATTCACTAAGTTTGGTTTGAATTTACACCCCATTATGTGCGGACCTTCTTAATTCTATGTGCCAGTGGCGTACCCTCTCCTAGAAATATATTTTGAAATCTATAAAAAAACAGGTCACAAGAGGAAGCGATAAATCTGAGAAATCTAATTTTGTGTTTCCTTAGTCATTTTTCAATGAATATCTTAAAAAAATAAATCAAACGCTAATGTCAGTCCTATGTTCACTAAACGATTTGTAGGATATAATACATAAATTCGAATATTCCCATTAAATATTCTTTCAGATACAAGCTGAAAGAAAAAAAAACATGCTTTGCTTAACAAAATTTTGAAAACTATAAATTCGCACCTAACCTCAAGAAAGTTTGTTAATTGTTGAATTTGATCTTCGACTAAAATGATATTGGTTTATAATCTACAGATTCAGATAAATACTCACGTCAAAGTGTTCTTCACGAAAGTAAAGCTAAGTATTGGCCAATAGTCCCGTTGAATCTCATCTCTCAAAATTTTTGTAAGGGAACAACACAAATATCTTGTTCATATCCAATAATAGTTGTCACCAAATTTATGGAAGATCTTCTACTGTTTACATGTAGTCTACTCGAATGTGACGTCACGATGCCGTGATACTTTGAAGTGTTTTGGTACGAATTTTATACATATAAATCAAACTTCAATTTTTTGCGAGAATATGCTATACGTTATTTTTCCCAACGTTATATAAGACAGTATTCCAAAATCTGTCATCGTGTTTATTCTTGTACTTCATAATTTTGAGATACTTCACGTGAATTTAAAAAGTGGTGTCTTGAAAATTTTCGGGCTGCATATTATTGTTTCCAAGCAACCCAAACAAATATCTTTGGCAAACCAAGTCTCAATCAAAATGCTTTCAAACCCATAATTTTTTAGCAAACGCAGATATCTTTCGAGCCATGATCTTGAGTTTTCATCAAAATATTGTAAACTCAAGTGAAACATTAGAGGTCAAAGGGAAGAAAAAAAGCTTTTAGTGTTATTCTAGTGGCAGTGAACACAACGATTATTAATATAACTCAAATATCAATTCAAGGCTTCAATAGTAATATTTTAACGTTTTGAATAACCAAGTTACGTTTTTTCTTATTTTGTTATAGTTTCGGAACTTTCAACTTACGCACCAGAAAATTACTATTGAAACTGACAGTTGATATATCATAACTGAGAGCTGAAGTGGCAAAATTGACCATTGTAAACCATTTCAACATATCTCCTGTCACTTTTCATACGTCAACTATCACTTTTGATAACCTCTCGGCGATAAAGGATTTGCTGCATGTGCGACTCGTTTTAAAGTTATGATTTTCTGTCAAATGTTCCTTTTTCCAACATCATCTCTTATAATTATTTTTCGATCAGCATTAACATTGGCTATATCGTTTGTTGCTTCTTACAAGGGATGAGAGATGTATCTGTATTATTTTTTGTTGATGAATCTAACAGTAAATTCCGTTTCAATTCTGTTTTTATGAGTGTAAACTCCCAGAACACATTCCTTTGTCACTTGAATATACAAATACTTACCAATACATACCAGCTAATACTACCCTCTTTCAAATTCGACCCACGTCACCACTGACTTCATTCTCTTCTTCGCACCCTTGTTCAGAGTTGATGCTAATTTGACTTCTGCATTGCTCATTAGTTTAGGGATTTCTCGGACTGATTTTTCTCATTAACTAGCTGGTAACTACCAGAAAAGCTTAAAATTAAGCTATAAATCTGTCTGAAGGCCGTTTGATCTGAATTTTTTACTTACACCATCGATAACCTTTTTGAACAGACCGTTCTTTAGAGTAATGAAAGAGTACCTACCATTTCAAGGTACACATTCAAACAGAACAGTGGAAGATGAAATTTTCTTTTATTGGTATATGAAACCAACCATTTCCTATGAATATGTAAATTATTCATCTCATCTTTCACATAACACTAAAATCAACTTGGAATCACGCATAGTTTTAGTACTTGCAACAGAAACTGTATTGGTTACACATTGAAATCTACAATAGTTGGTAATAAAAGTTATTGTAAACAGCAAAAAAGATATTGTTCTCTAACAGGAATTGTTATTGATGCAGATTGTTTTATGTTCTGTGAAAGCACTACTGTTTTGTAATCTACTATCACTTTTATTTTGACTTCAGACACAACGCACCAGAAATGTGGTCATTACTCATGATAATGAAGTTCGAACGTCGTATATCATTCGAACAAGTAATGATCATTTCCCACGAGTAGGATTTTTGGAATATTTCGAAATATTGACAAATCAGATTCATTTTTGAAAGATATCCCAAAGGAGAGTAATTCCATAACAAGAGGCCTTCTGAGAAATCGTTCTGAAATACTTCTCATTTTTATTACTGCATTCAAGTTGGAGAATTGGGTAGTTGAAAAAAATAAAAAAGTTTGGCATCGATAGGATTTAAAACTGAGAACTCCGTTTTACAAGTTCTGTGCTCTACCAAGTAATCCACAGTGGTGTTTACATGATACTATTTCAGCTCAAAATAATATTCATTTTTAGGAAAGAAAGTTTTCTTCTTTCTACTTCTCTACCTTGATACAGATATCAATTTCAAAAAAAGTTACTACCTATATACATATAGAAAGATATGCAGATCAAAAATATCAGTTTCTTCGCAACATTACAAAATTTTGGAAGTATAGACTTGTTTCACTTCCTAAGTGAATGTATTTTTCGGCTTATAAGGCCATTTTCAAGTAACTACCACAAATTGTAAAGATGAGTCTTATATAATGTAGGCAGGTATCTGCTCTAGGTACCTGTCCTAACACGTTACCAATATTAAAATATGTCACGATTGCCAACTATTGGATGGATCTTAACATTCCTAAATTTAAAAGGGGCGAGCTGCATAGATCTAGTTGGTCGTTGAGCGTTATGAACTTGGGGTCCTTGTACAATTTATTTATTTCCAACGCTTTCAATAAATTCATCTCCCTTTGATGGATATTTCCCGTAACACCTGATTTGAAAGTAATCAGTTCTGAAAATATAATTTTCTATAATTTTTTTGTTTTGTTCCAGCAAATAACGGCAAACTTAAAATGAATGAGAGTTTTTGATTTGGATTGCAAGAGAATTCAACATAGTTATTGAAAACAATTTGCAGCCCTTGATTATTTTATGTGAACTTTTTACGGTTTCTGATTGAGTTAAGCATGATATACTTCTGAACAAGCTTAAGTACTCTGGCATTCTGATGGTTTGAAATTTATCTTTCTAATAGGAGAATGTATGTGAGAATTGAGTCATTAATTGACGAAGAGATAACAGATTCCTCAGAAATAGCGATAGTTAGAAAAGGTGTGCCGCAATGATCCATACTTGGCCCATACCATTTTGTATCTATATCAATGACATTGTCATCATTTTTCCAGGAGCAAACTTTTGACTCTTTGCTAATTGTTCTAGCCTCATTACTCATTATAAAGACTCATTATAAAGAATGCAATTCACAAAATATTGTGAATTGCATTCTCAATTGGTTTTGGGCCAACAAAATTCTTTCTAAATATGAATGAAACATTCACTTCATGTGATATAGACATCGTGGTTGATGAAGAACCTGTAAACACGATTTAGTTTTTCAAAATCTTACTATCGATGTCGAACTGATCTATGAAAAAATTTCAGAAAAGAAATGTTTTCAAGGGGCGTATACATTGAGTACAAATGAGAAAGTTACCAAAACAGTTTATTACACTTACTTTCAAAGTATCTTAGAATTTGGTATAGAGTATTGGGGTATACATGAAGTTACAATGTCAATATTTTTCTTTCAGAAACAAGCAATATTTGGTTTGAGCCATACAGTGTCTTAGATATTACTTCACAAACTACAAAATGTCCACCCTCATTAATTCATACATATTCATAAGGTTGATATATATAGAATGTTAACATACTTATCCAAACTTGGATCAGCCTGTTATCCTACCATACATCTACGCATACAACATACAGGCAATACTGATATTGACATTGATAGGAATATTTCCTGGACACTGATAGAATATAGTTCGAATAAGTTGAAAAATGCACTGAAAAAATCATTACACCCACGTGTTTACTGAAATGGCCTGGCTATCGTCGTTCTCAAAAAAATATGGACCGATGACGCTTCTCGCTGAAGATGACTTTTCGTTGAAAATTTAGGTCAGTTGCGAGCTGCTCCAGAGCCCATTCAACAAACACACGTCGTTGTTTATGGTCGTTTGAATTCTGTATGGGTGCAGACCCAAGTCACGACGCAAAATTCGGTAAGTTGTGGTATGTGAGCAACACAAAATCGACTGCCTTGAATTCTCCTGCACTCTCTCACAGACAGCGGCAATGTTTTCGGCAGATTTTGCGTTATGTCGATGAACGAGTGTTGGTCGAACATTAACTGAATCAATGGACTCAAAATTATTCACTACATTGGGAATAGTACGCTCGGTAGGACGATTATGGAGACCGGAAAACAAGTTAAGCGGGGTACGTTGCTCCCATTTGGATAAAACAGTTTTATCATTTGCACGGGATGTTGAATGATATATCCGTTAATAGTGATTTGGCAAAACAAACTGATTTGGAGTTGATGACAAGGAGGGTTTTTCATACTTCTCTCACATGTAGGTATGATCTTTTGGCAAAATCCATTACGTACCACATTGCACTTCCACTCACTAAATCTAAATACAAAGAATGGATGATTGATTAGTCTGGAGCCTCATCGTAAAAGTCCAGTCTCGAAAACGTCGTTATTCTTCAGGTAATATATCATCGGTCACAATGGCTCAAACCATAACTAATATTAATGTATTTGGTAGATTCGTTGTGCTTGCCGGACAGGCCAGTTGAAGAAAGGCCGAAGTGACAAACCGGACATTACTAGGGCAAACAGAAAACAGCTGCTCCGGAGGACGACCCGACCTGTCACATTAATTTATGTTGTGTATAATGTTGCTCGGGTGGCTATGCAATAGTCTGGTGGCAAAATACCCTTGAAAATATCCATGAAAAAGTCGTTCCCTATTTTCACCACAATTATATAATAGTTTTTTATCCACTTCCATACTAAAGGTAAAAAATTAAAGCATTTGCTAAACAGAATACGAAAAATAATATGGCAGGCCGTCCTAGAGTAATGAATTGATTGGTGTTATTCAACTCAAAGTGTATTTTCTCACAAGAATCGAAGGAATAATCACTTGTTTTTTAAAATATAGATAGGAATGGCGTTTCGTTATTCCCAAAACTTTCTCAAACGAAAATGGTATTCGGTAAATGTACAATCATAGTTATAGTAGACTGAAATTAAGGCAATACTGAACAGTTAGTTTGCTCAATATTAAATATCCACTTAGAGTAATAGTGCAAATAATTATTGAAGGGGTAAAGTAGTGGTGTTAGATTAACATCTAACTTGTCATCAAGTAACTTATTGGGTTGTTTTCTTTTGTTTATCTCAAGCGCTTCTAAGAAATTTAGTTTCAAACCTTTTTTTTCTGGATGTTAAATTTCAAAATTTGGATAAAAAGTATGGTTTTCATCTACAGGGCGATTTGAATAATTTGAATCTCTCTTGTGGTTATCAAAGCTTCTTTTATGTTCGAAAATGCTGGTTTTGAAATTATTGAAAGTTCTACCGAGATATATTGTAGGGCAATCTCCACATTTTGATTTGTGCGAATTCAAATGTTAGATATTTGAAATATTGGGAAAAAAATATTGAACATTCTATAGATACCAGGATTGAAATTGAAAAAATTGTCGTGATTTGAATAGGACATATCTTTCCGTGAAGAAACTTGAACATTTTTTGTCATATTTAACAAACACAGAAAAATTGTGAAACACCAAAACTATATTTCACTAGTGGAAGTGCTCTTGCTTCCACGAAATGGGAAAAAATGAGACCACTTTGCATATATATTTCATTTGAACAAGTACTTGGGGAGTCGAAGTAAGATGTGGGGACGCTCGACATGAGTTTAGGCAAATGAACTGTACTATATAAATTACGAATTAACGAATTATACTTTTTTCGGAAAATGAAACTCGGCTCCTGAAATATGATATGATTATATGACTAAATATGTGATAGACATCCTTCAGATTCTTTTTCTGAACTTTTTTTGAGTTGCAGCTGAATGAAGAAACTGTAAAATGAATAACTTATAATTGGCTCATTGAATCTTTTGCAAATTTGCAATTTTCTAATAATTTCCAGAGTCTATATTTTGTGATTTTAGTAAGATGAAACGATGTATGTATTATAAATATCGAGAGACTACAGAAAACTCGTTTTCATCAACATTCACATAGAGACAATTGCTTTTACATCAATAAGTGAATCTAGGTTTCAGTTTCGATTGAAGTTAGGCAATTAAATTTGAAGGACCTAACGTTTTCTCTCAGGTTCCATTGGACACGGCCTGCTAGCCTCAATTTTGCTCTCTTTTATCGTTACTCCGTGGAAACCTTTGTTCTTGTATTCCGCGAGACAGTCTGTAATTGAAAAATCAACGAAGGGGATTTTCCTAAATTTTGAGAAAAGTCATTATATCATAGGAATAAATTTGAAGGTACACCAAGACCGATCATTGAAAAACTACAATATCGATATTTGCATACCAGAATATGTATATTTTCAAGTGACATATATTTTACTATGTTTTATATTCCCTTCACCATACTATAATTTTTCCCTTATCGGTACCACTAGTGTCTCTAAAAATATGTTGCACCATCTTTGGATTCACTCCTGGATAAAATTTCTACGAGGTGTGTTCAAAAAATAAGATGAATGTAAAAGTTTTGAAGGGTATAGTGAACTTTTCCCAAAAGCGTCGTTGACAATTTTTCTGAACAATTTATATGCAATGATAGTTCTTAATTTTGAAGAAATTTTATTGTTTAGTTTTTGCTTTCATAAAATATTGATTTGAATAAGGGAGTATCCACTGGATCATTCTGGATGCTCATGAATAAAATAAGCAGATTCTAAAATTAAAATACATGTCATCGTTGAAACTCATCTTCTGACGAAAATTTGTCTACATCATTCCTGTGGTTTCGCTTTGCATACATAATGTATAGCTCGCTTTTGTAAAACACTGAATAAAAAAGATGTTGGCTGCAGTATCCCCAAAAGCTATCTCAAATGAGCTGATTCTGAAGCATGGTAGAAATACATGTAACGTGAGTTCGAGTTATATCAAGGAGGTTACGTTCACCGCCATCTGCCCGCAAATAGATCAAGGAATAATGTTGATATATCAAGGAGGTTTCGAACAGCGCCATCCTCCCGCTAATAGATCAAGCAATACTTTCTATAAATACAAACGAACAAACACACATACATGCAGGTGAAGCTAATAAATGCGTGTTAAAAATATACTTTTTTCAAATGAAGAAATAGATGTAAAGTGTGTTACAATTGAATCAAAGAGGTTTTGTACAGCGCCATCTGCCCGCGAATAGATCAAGCAATAATATCGATAATTCAGGAGTTACAAAACAAACATACATACATACAGGTGAAGCTAAAGAATTTGTGTTAATGATATTTTAGATTATGCTCACGTAACGGTAGCCTGGTGGAACGGTAGCCCGATAGGTTGACCTTGGTGGTCAGTTCAAGGCGGGACGATCGATTTTCAGTTCCTGCCATTCAACCCGTGTTAGAAACCACACGTACCCCAACCGACACTGACAACGAGTCGCTGATATCCTGACCATTTTTTTCAGTCTTAAATTTGTAGATAGATAGTCTTCTAGTCTAAGAGAAGAGCTAAGGCAGAACATCCAATACCACATTTGTCCAACACGCTAAACCATTTGATATAAAGTGTCAAAAGCCTCAGTGAATGTAGAAAAAACTTAATGAGGCTAAGTATTTCTTTGACTCATCCATGGCTCTCAAGGTCTTTCAGGAATCACACCTTAAAAGGTAAGACATCGTTAGTCCTTAGCTCGCACAAGTTTCGACTTTTGAGAGTTGTCGTTTGTAGGGAGGCGACAGCTGGTTAACAGAAAAACAGATTTTCACAGATTTTTTTAACTAGTCATTAGATAGTTACCGTTCCAAAATAAAATCGACATGCTTGTCAAAAAGAATTTGACAAAGTAGATCAGCTTCCAACTCATTTCCGCCTATCTACTTATCGATTTCGCTTTTTGGCAATACGAAAAACTAAAAAGGCAATCAATTTTCGGCGATAGTCTTTTGATCTTCGAGAATGTTCAACTAATTCAAGATAAATTACCAAATTTATTATTTCTTTTAATCTATGGCAAGAAGCTACTCCTCTCTAAATTCGTTTTCGATGACTCAACAAGTTCGAAAGTCCATTTATTATTGTCGACAGGATATCTTTCACCTTCTCACAAGTCATTAATGAAGTGTGTATCTGAAATGCGAGTGACAGCCAACCAAAATATGTTCACTGAACCGCCGCTAACTTGCTTTTTGGTTCGGTAACTCAATAGTTTCTATGTCATTGTTCCTTCGAAACCGTTTCCGGGTACACGGCTATAATTCAACCTCACGCATGACTTTACGGGGTACCATTATTCGAACGTACAGGATGAAATATAATTCTAGGTGTTTTCATTTTCTGAGAGTAGTAAATCTGTGGAATAATAGTAGCCGTGACGTCTGGTATTGTGAGAGCCCTCGTTTACCCGCTGGTTCTGAATTACACGCAAAATTGCACAGAGAGATCTATTTTCGAATGACATCATGACGGCGAAAAATTTGACGATATCCACAGCAGGGTGTCGGGTTGATTTATAGTACGGTGGAGAAACGATGCAGCTTTAGGTATGCTCACTATTCAAATTTATTCATTTATTTATTCACCCCAACAGACTACATAGGTCTAATTACAAGAATGACCTTATTTCATCAGTTCGGACTTCCATTGTCTAATCTAATATAAATTGATTTGAAAACCCTGAAAAAATAATTACAAAAATCA
>WOGN01005785.1:0-12920 GCA_015342105.1 Leptinotarsa texana
TTTGGCAATTATCCCACTAGCGCGCCTCTGGCTCAGTATTTATCCGTCGATAACAATGGACAAATCCCTTAAAACAGGGTGATACCTACCTGCTCTTTATGAAACGACATAATTTTGCAATGCGGACTAGGGAAGTGACAGAATTCATTGACGGATCACCCTGTAGCGCTTTTGAATACTTAATGAGATTTTATTACTCTACACTCTTTTGAAATAGACTATAACTGGGCATTAAATAATTCATTGTTTAAAGGATATGTCATCCGTTTGACAAAACAAATATATACATTCAATACTTCTTGTATGGTTGTATTGTCAAGTCTGATTGGAGATAATCAATGTACCAAGTAAAAAACACAATAAATTGCTTTTCATCAAGTAAAAGGTGAATCCATAAAAAAACAATAATCATAAACATACTTTATTGCCCAAAGAAAAATTGCTGTCGAGAAAGCTTACACGAAAAAAAGAGTCAAAATAATAAAATTGGAAAATAAAGTCATATGAAAGAAACAATATTATTGAATGAAAAAACTTACCCCATGATTAGTGTAACATGCATAGTATTGCTAACAATCGGTTATTACTGACAACACTGTTTGCGTACACCGTCAGAATTCATTGTTGGTTTTACATCTATTTGCTCTACGTTTTGTGGTCGGATAGTATCACCCTCGGGAGGGTCTCTTATTTGTTTTTGGGAGACGATTCTATAAATCTCTGAAAAGAAAAAACATTCAATCTTAGACATTGGTAACAGATATTTATTTTCAATTGAACCAACTTCGATTTAAATAAATGTCTGAGGGTTTATTTGAAAGTAGAATTAATTAATAAGTACAAAGAATCAATTATCAAAATTATACTACATAAATTGATGTACACGGCTAAGTAATAAGTAAGTTGTTTAAAAATATTTATGTTTTTTCATATGTTCAATCCACATTTTATACATTTTCAGGCAAACTGTTTGAATGTTGGAAACCATTGAAAATAGTTTTTGTGACAAACCACCTAATCTGTCCTTTATGTATCCGTTTCTTGTAAAGTAGTGGTATTTATAAATTACATGTATAAAATACATATATACTATAGTTAGGAATTAAATATGTATCTAATTTAGCATTTCTAACATAAAATTGATTGGAGTAGGTCTGGCATATTGGATCTTTACACTGATATTGAGATAACCACATAGGTGAAAACTATATGTACCTCGTTTTATATTATGTCACTTTTTTCTCAAAATTGAGTAAAAACAATGGTTTTGACATAACTTCTTATGAACTTGGCAACACCGCAAAACGTATTCATATTTCATAATGGGGAATGTTCCTCAATTTGGATTTGAACAAGTTTGAACAAAATAAAGTTGAGTTCAATTCATGAGTTTTTCAAATTCACTTCGAAAAGCATTCAAATTGATGTTTCAAATGTTGGGTTTTAATTTTTAAAGGGCTTTGTTTCTAATTCACATATTGGCAACACCGCCTATATCAAGTTGAAATAATTCATACGTACCTAGATATTCTACTTTAAAAATGGAAAATTATCTTTGTTAATCAACAATTGAGGTAAAATATAAATTATAGTTCAATATCTCCTCCACAAGCCACATAAATAACAGTTGTTTTGTTATTTATTTACATAGAGGAAGAGAGGTTAGGTGCACAAAATGTCATATGTCACAAGAATGTCTCGGAACTCGGAACATAAGTAAACAGAACGGACGTCTCTGAAATATGTCACTTTTGTTTGTCTCATAAAGGTAACAGATTCATTGTCCTTTATTAGCTATAACTCATGTTGTCCAATGGTAAAATAGAAACAAATCCCTTTAAATGTTGAATGCATCATTTCATTCCTCTTTTTTAAGTATTTAAATAATTTTTTAAAGAAAAAGGTTGAAATGATAAGTTTAAAATGCGTTGTTTACTACTTGATTTTCGTCAGGAGGAACATTCCCCATTCAATTTTCTTCTTCTTCCTATATTATTGTTGTCCTCACTGAGCGTGCAACGTTGCCAACTTGTGTTGATAGTTCCGAAATCAAGAAGCATTTCATATTATGCAACAAAGACTTTATATTTGGAATTCTGATTGAGTAGTACTAATTGAAAATTTATGTTGCATATGAAATGATAACATTCCTTATCAATCCTGATATACCTACATATACACACTTACACTCACCAGTGAGTATGTTCTGGAAAGCCATATCGACATTCGTGGAATCCAAAGCAGACGTTTCGATAAACGATAGTCCATTCCTTTCGGCAAAACCCTTCGCCTCATCCGTCAGCACGGCCCTGAGATGCCTCAGGTCTGACTTGTTGCCTACCAACATGATGACAATGTTCTGATCGGCATGATCCCGAAGTTCACGTAACCAACGTTCGACGTTCTCGTAGGTGAGATGCTTCGCTATGTCGTAGACTAGTAGGGCGCCTACAGCGCCTCGATAGTAGGCTGCTGTGATGGCGCGGTACCTCTCCTGACCGGCGGTATCCCATATTTGTGCCTTGATGGTTTTGCCATCCACCTAATGTCAATGACAATAATGAGAAAAGAGCTTCATTTTGAATTGAAAGGGTTATATTTTTATGGAGTGATTAATTTTTGGGAAAGTTTTTGGCTTTCACTACTCCAGCTTCTTTTTTTAACAGAAATATATCAACTACAATTTATAAAAATGTCTGAAGGTTGCGCAAATCAAAAGAAATTTATTTCAACATAGAATCAATATAGAATTCACGAAAACTATGGGGTCTTCCAACAGAGACTTTCTACTTTGATAATTGAGATAACGGTTTAAGAATAAAATTCTTGTTACAAACACAATGTCATAAATAAATTTTAATACAAACAATGAAGTATAAGATGTGAAGTATAAATGTATAAAATGTAACTGAATGAAATCAAATAAACTATATATACATATGCAAAGGTTACATGACAAGAACTAGGACAACGAATAAAAATATGTTTTTCCCACACAGTACAATCACAATTTCCACATATTCTCAATCACAGGGCATCGTCAATATATTCATGTAGCTCATAATCACTTAATTTTTTTACATTTCTTTCTGAATATGATAAGAGAGGTCTCTTTGACTTCATTGGGAAGTTTATTGTATATCCTGATTCCATTATATATCAACGAGTTTTGAACCAAACATGATCGCCTTGTATGGTAGTGGCTGTAACTGTAGATTCATAGTTCTCCCTATTTTTATGTATAATTGACACGGTTTCCAATATAAAAATTGAAATGACCGTAAGGATTTTATGTTCTCGAAAAAGGAGCATATATGAATCCTGCCATTTCGCTTTACATAAGTACCGTACCCGATAGCCCTTTTCTGCAAGACAAAAACCGACTGGACTGCATAAGTTGTTTACTGCAAACACCCCAAAGGGTATACCATACTTTAGATTAGAGTCTATTAAGGCATAATACACTACTTTCGCTGCAGCAAACACCAGTTCCTTTGAGATGTTTCTCAGTGTGAAACATCCTGATGCCAATTTTTTGTTGATGTGTGTAATATGCTGAGAGAATTTTAAATTTTCATCTAAATAAGTTCCCAAAAATTTCAGAGTAGAGTTATTTTTTATTGTGTTATTGTCTAGGAGGATATCAGGTATATTACACTTGAATGCTAATATATTTGTTTTGTTAGTATTCAATGATAGAAGATTGGAGTCAAACCAATTCTTCACTTTTTTCATGTCTTGGCACATTTTGTTATGCAATCTGTTTTTGTCCTTGCCATGCCACACTAATGTGGTGTCGTCAGCAAATAAGGTAAACCTTCCTTTAATCGATATGTTGGTCAAATCATTGATGTATAACAAAAACAGTATAGGACCTAACACAGAGCCTTGAGGTACTCCAAAATTTATCTTTTCCAAGTCCGAGTTGAAAATTGTTTTCTGTCAGAAAGGTATGAACTAATCCAAATATGACTGTTGTCCCTAAAACCATACCTTATGAGTTTCCGAAGCTGTGATTGACACAGTCAAACGTACTGCTGCAGTGGCTTCCCCGCTGTCGATTTCATTATACACCAATTGCAATACTGTTGATATAGCTTTACTTGTACTCTTAAAATTCTGAAAGCCATACTATTAGATCGACCTAAGTTAGACGCTGTGATGCCTGTGTGATTTTTTTTTTATATTAGGGTATATGTCATACGAAGGTGAGTGAATAAAAGCATTTACCATCTCAACAATTTATTCCAATTTATGTATTTAAAACTGGCACAATTGGAACAAAGTCTGCATCATTAAAGTTATAGTGGAAGACACCCACTTTGCACATCATTTCTTTTATTTGACAACAATGGCCTCAACTTCAGTTCCATCACAACTCTAGTAATCAAAATTTGTGACTAGATGAGTTTCGATCCTCATTAATAAAATAGTGGATTTTATAAATTATTGAATCCTGGAATATAATTCTGAGATCTTACGGTTATCTCACAATTCATTCAGAATTCAATTAACCACTGGGGTCTCGCACAATGCACTCTTGTTAACTTTCAAATAGAGAAATATTACCTAATTTTTCTTATCAAACAGAAATAAATAGAAACTTTTTTTTTAGCTGTAATATATTTCACAATAGATCTCCACATGTCTCACAATAGTAAATTTCATTGTAAATGTTTCTTTTTTAAATACAACAAAAAAAATATCAGTACAACAAAACCGCGGCAAGTAATAAAAAATTCTCTTGGTGTTCATTTGAAAATGTTACAATAGACAATAAGTCGATTCTCGATTGTTTATCATAAACTTGATTGACTAGTAATTCCATCATTATCAATTACAAGCTGCACTGAAACAATTTTTATTTTTCATAAATGAATTATGCAGATCGCGCAAAGATGACTTTTAAATTTCTATCTTAATGGTGGTCTTTGTTGTTGATCGTCAACATTCAAATAAAAACACACTCTTGAATTAGTTCAAATCTCATATAGGTACATCCATTTTCCAATTTGGCACCAAAAAGTTCATATCACATTGAACTTCAAAATTATAAACTTCACCGATGATACAACCCATTTGTACAGATTTATCCATATTGCAAAAATAGTTTTTCAGTGTTTCATTTACTGTTTATTTATTGAATCGAAGGTTGCATGTTATTTGTTTGGAGAAATACTCTTGGACTGATAAGGACAGACCTATCATTGTTCAAAAAGATAAAAGGAATGGAATATTGAAAATCCTAGGATTTAAATGAGTTAGTTGAAATAAAAAATGAGGTAAGAAATTGAAATTGACCATAAAATTTAAAAGTGTAAAACAAATTCGACACTTTGTG
Source organism: Leptinotarsa texana (assembly GCA_015342105.1). NCBI lineage: Eukaryota > Metazoa > Arthropoda > Insecta > Coleoptera > Chrysomelidae > Leptinotarsa > Leptinotarsa texana. The sequence continues at coordinate 5,342 of WOGN01005785.1, forward strand.
AGATTTTCACTAAACATTTTTACAAAAACGCAACAAGTATTTTGTTTTTTGATAGTTTCTTCAGTATAGACACACCTGAAGAAGCTATTGTATAGCGAAACACCTGTTACATTTTTGCCATTCCATTATCGGAATTATAGCAAAAAAACGCAGCTATGTGGTGGAAATATCAACAATTACTCAAATGTCAGTGATATGCAATAATAATAAAAACAAACAGAATGATAGTCAAAAAAAGATTTCAAACCAGGGCTACTTCCAGAATGTTTCAATAGTTAGTATCAACAATTGAAGCATCATAAGTGTTTGTTTTCCGTTTCTATCAAAATTATTTTTGTATATTATTGACTTTTGATTTACAATTGACAACATTTTATAACCTATATCATTAAGTGATATTAATTTCAGATCACAATACTTTGTTTACTTTACACATTAGTGTTTTTTTACATTTCAGACTCTTTCATTTTTTGTTTTTTCAGAGATAATTTTCAACTCTTTCAACTAATTCATCAGAATTTTCGGTTCTAGAATTTTTGATTCTTCATTTATTCAAAACTGTTTTAGTAATGATAGGTAGTGCATGGAAGAATGATTTTGAATAAGATGAAGGTCATTTTTCCATTCAGGATATTCAAATAGATAAATGACGAGTTTGAAAACAAAACTTGATTTTCCCCAGAACATTATCAAATATGCTATGCTAACATCTTGTTTCCAATTGGGTTGATGAGGAAACAAAATATATTACTTAATAAAAAAAAGTTGATGAAACTTTTTTAAACAACAAATAATATGAATATTATTTCAAGTTCATTACTACCACCAAATTACTTAATATTTCTCCCATTGGCATGTTGTCAATATTTATATTCGAACGACACAACATTTATGAAAAATAAATGATAGAAAACGAAAAAATTTGTTTTTTATTATCATGAAAAATTGATAAAGTTTCGATCTTAAAATATTTTTAATGGTATCATGAAACATCATGAAAAAAGTATCCAGTACAAAAGTTTTGTTTTCTGTAAATTTCATTAGTAATAAATAATTGGAATTACATTGGAAAATATATGTATAATTATTAATACTAGTTAAACATTATCAAATTAACTGTTCCATGATGCCACTTTTATATTGTAGTCTCGCACACGAGAACTTCTACGATTTCTTCAATAACAGAAAATCTCAAAATCGAGCGATTCTCAATAACCCACTTTGGAGAGAACGGGTTCTCCACATTTTTATATTAACCCAAAGAAAGATCACCAGGGCTCTTAACAGAATTTATTGCCTACGAAGTGTTGCTTATAGAGTGAGACACTATAAATGAAAGGTAGTTATAAAAAAAACAAATATGAAATTACAGAATATCTTAAGAGAGTTAAATATAATTTTGTTAGGTGGTTAACGGAGTTAATGGACTGAAAATGTTTGAATTTTGTTTCAAGGTAATGAAAATAAGTTCTACTCGGTGAGAAAGAACATTTTCAGATTTAAAAAAAACAAGTTGGCCTTGAAAGTGTAACAAAAATCATTTGTTTTTCGAGTAATATACTCTTTATGTTCGTGATACATTAAATTGTTACTGAGAAAGATAGTTCTCTATGAGAAATCATGGTTTTTAAAAAATTTTGCTATTTTGATCAAACCTTCGTTTTTTGAGGTCAAACCTAATAAATTATATCTACTCACGAATAACACTGGTAGGTACTTTAAATGGATGTATTGGAGGTAGAGTGACAATAAAAAATTATTACATTCTGTGAATTCTATATGTGAGTACATACAATTCATTTTGTTTAATCTTAAAAAATTATGATTCAATCAAAGTGCGTGAATCTTAAGGCCAAATTAATTTTCAAAAATTGAGAAGCTTCTTAAAATTAATTTCGTTCCAAACTGATCATTCGAATTGTACTCCATAAACAAAAAACCTTCATTCACCATTTTCTGCCATTAATTCTAATCAAATTCATATAACTCTCTCCAGTACTCAAATTTCCTTTTTGAAATGACTCGCCCTTCACTACAAGTGGATACTTGTTAACCGAGAAACAAAAATGAAAATTGAAACAAGTTCCGAAAAATTTAGAACAGAACAAGAAGAGCTTGACAGACACTTTTTTATTGCACTAGGGTCAATTTTCTAATTTAATTCATTAGAAGAGTCAATAAATTGAAGTAATAAATCGACGTTTAACACAACCTTGACAAAATAAAAATCTGGGCTTTGAGTTGCAAGTTAAATTTGTGCTATTTGGAAAATAAGAGAGGATCAAATGTATAAAACGAAAGACTTATGTTAGTAAATAATAGAAATAGATGACTCATTCAAAAGCACAAATTCTTGCAACACATTCATCCATTGAAATATTCACCAATGAAATATACAAAGGTTTTGAGGCCATTCACAATAGTATGCTCTTAAAATACATTTTAATTGCCCAAAATGAAACTTTTTCGAGTATTTTTTACCTTCCACAATTAAAAAAAAAAACAAAACATTCAAATGAGAAATTGAAAGAGGCATAGAACGAAAACACTTTCCGATTCACCCCAATAAGGTACTAGGTAAACAGTATATTTGCTTGAAATTATTTCATTCGTCGATACCTTGTATTTAATTTTGCCTATCAAAAAAATCTAAATATTCATCAATACAATCCTTATTTATATTTAATTTTTTATAAAAGTTCACTTTCATATTCTCAACTTCCTTTGATTAACGTAAGACGAAACTTGAATTTTATCAACATCCTCTACAAATACGATTTTCATTCAAAAGACAACATGTTTTTCAAAATCATAAAGCAAAATAATCAACATTATGTAGCTTTCAAGAACATACTTATATTCATTGCAACATCTGAAATATTAAATTGGTAATTTCAACAGATGAGTATTTCAATATTAAATGCATTAAAACGTGTAAAAAAAATAAACATTTTAATAATAATAATAATAATAACTAGGTACAATCTAGCAATTAATATCGAAATAAAGTCCAGATGAGAACTTCACTCACTAAAATAAATATTATCAATGTATTCCTCAAAATATTATTAACTAATTTTATGATATTTTTTCTGTTCAATACCATAAATCATAGTTCATCTACTAATTTTTTCATTTTTATTATTTTTGTGTTCTAAGTTATTTAAGAAACGATATCTATCAAGTTTAACATCAACATAAATTACTTCCTTTCACTATTTGGGTGATAATTCTTTCTTCAAATCATGGGAAAAATTCAACAAAAATGAAAAAGTTGGTATCGTCTCTTTGTCAAAGAAATAAACCCACGAAATGTATAGTATTACTTTTAACTTTGACACAGTTAAATGAAAAAGACGAAAACAAATATTCTGGACTAGATTCAAAAACCCCAATCAAATGTTTTGATTATGTACTCAGTTTGGGGTATCTGTCCATAACTGAAAGAAATTAAACAATTTAGTTTAGCCTATTGTAGTTTGCACTTTTTTAAAAGTACCTACAACCTTTACCAAAATGTGTAACCTCCTTCCGAACCTCCAGCAAGAAATGAATTTTTCTTTTGTCCTAAAGCAACTTGATGACCGGCCATGGCTGCTAACTGAGCGGCTGATGGGGGCACACCAGGGGGCGCTGGTGGCAGAACCTGTTGCCCCAGTCCATCAAATCGTGCACCAGCATCGTATCCATTCTGAGAATAAAAAAGATTTACTAAACAAGCGAAAAAATTTATCCGTTTTTTGCAAAACCTTGTCTCAAAACAGTTCTCTACAATTTATATGTCTTTTGAAGGCACTGATACATACATATTTACATACAGATATCTTCATCAAGTCTATTTACGTTATGGAATTTGTTTCTAGGGAAATTGTGCAAAATTTCGTTTCAATATGGTGTTTTCTCTACAAAAAAGATCCATCAGATCTGTATCTGTAGAGTGTGGAGGGTGAGTGTAAGCCCACGCACTTAGGCCACATGTGACCCATTGTACATCCTCCTGAAGAGTTGTCCTCCTAGGTCATCGTCCATCCTGTCCTTTCCAGGAAGGTGTAGGCCTTTCGGCAGGTGTAGGCCAAGACTCGCTGAACACACACTCTCTTATTGACGATAACTCTGGGCACTCGCACAGAACATGCCTGACAGTCTCATCATCCTGTTCACACATCCTGTAGAGGTGTGTCCACTAGCCCCATATTAAGAGGTGTTTCCTTAGTTGGCAGTGGCCAGTCAGAAATCCTACTGTGAGGCGTAGATTTTTCCTGGTCATCGCCAGATATTTCTTCGGCGCTAGCTTCCCAGGGTCGCCCAAGGTGATCCTGTCAAGATTACATCCTTTGATTTCATCCCATCTCTTTAAGGATTGAGCATGGGTGTAACGTTTGACTAGTTCCGCAATTGTCGAAGTCATTAGGCCATTCTTATAGGGTTATCTTCTTTATGTCTCAAAAAATAACATCACCAATTCCGTCCAAAAACAAAAAACTACATGAAATTTTGATCAGCTTGTCTTCCTTCAACCTCAGCGGTTGGTCATCAACATCTTTTACGGGTTCAAGTGTGGCTTGGTTATGATGTAGACCGAAAAAACTGAGGTTGAAAGTTGGTCGAAAATACATTAAAACTAGTTCGGACTTTACTCCCATCTGCTGAACACATTTTTTGCAACTGTGAAAATGGATTTAGTGCTGAATGTGATTGCAAAAAATCCGACTGTATTAGCATGTACAAATTGTTCAGGCTGGTCGTTCTCTAATGTTTAATCACCGACATTTAAGAATTTGTTTGACCGGATAATAAGATAACGTTGAAGACAATAAAACCATTTTTATACTTGTTACTTCATTATAGATAGACGCGTTTTTGTTTCACAGTATTTTCCTCAGAAGGTATAGTGAACCATTCTACAATGCATTTATATGACGATAGTAACAAAACTCAATTCGTTACTACTAGGAATTCCAGGTTAATAATTATATTTTGTGAAAAGTAATAACCACACGTTAATTATTCTAGGTACACAGGTGACATTTAAACAATGTGTCATTAAAAACAGATAATTTTCGAAATTTTATTTAAATGACTTGAATAATGATGAATATTCAACTTCTGGTTGGTCGTTGAATAAAAAGTTTTAATGTTTTCATTTATTATTTTCCATTGATTCCAAAAGGTTGAAAACTTTCCCTTGTCTTCTTTTATGTAATATATTGTAGGTGTCCTCTTGAAGATTACAATCATGGGTGAAATCAGTCTTTTTCAGTTTGAAACTTCTTTTGTGTTCAGAAATACTCGTTTTCAAATTTGTAGACTCTTTTTCCATATAAAATTTTGTTCTTGTCAGAGTTCACTTGTTGTTTTTGAAATGTGCACCCAAGGTGTTACATGTCTTGTACATTATGTTGATGTTGTGTTTCGTTTGTGGTCTTTCATTTGTTCTAGATAATTTTTTGATAAATGTGAATGTTTGTGAGGTATTTTCAATGTCAGGGTACACTTGGTTCATAGTTTTGTGTTAAGGATATGATTATTTATCTGAGAATAAGAGTTGTTATTTACTGAAATTTGCTTTAAAAATTCAATTTCACATTAAAGTTTTTTGCGAACATCGAGATGATGAGTCTGTTAATCATGCTGGGGTTGGTTTGTGATGAGTTGTGAAATTATGTTTGTTGTAGAGTTTTGTAATTGTGAGATCTGACAAATTTACCGAATGGTTGGTTTCTGGTCCGTTGTAAATGTTTTATCTCTTTAAATATAGTTTTTGTTAATATAATGAAAAAATGACTGTGAATGTTGATGTACCCTTATGTAACAAACTGTAACGTTGTCAATATATGTGTACCAATGAATACTTTGGAATTTTAGTGTTCTTAATATAATTATCAAATAATTTTTCAACAGTGACTTCTTTTGCACAACAATACGTCAAGAAAGGCGTCACTATGGTAATAAAAAGTAAAATTTATTTTCTGTTGTGTGAACATCTTCAGAATTTGTACTCAATACTCGTTTCGCTATTGTTGGGTTTTTCAGGAGTAGCTCAACCGGAATTACTTTTCATACTATCTGTGATAATAATCAAACGATTGCCACTAACATTTTTTCAATTCTAGATGCGTTTTACTAACACCGTAGTAATTACTACCGATGAACGTCAGTAAGATATATTTTGCATCTATTATCGTTTGTAGGGATGCAAAAAGTTTTATAGACAAATCTCAAAAGAGTTGAATTCAAAACCTTTGTCAATGACTGATTTGAAATTCGGGTTAAAATTTGAGTTTGGCAGACTCAACATGGTATGAAGTAAAATGTGGATCATTTGCAAGTAGATCAGTGTTATCTGACAAAATGAATGTAGCAACAGATTCGCGATAAGGTTGAAACTTGGTTGAATGTGTCTTCAGTCCTTTAGAATTTTTGACAACTCTTACAATGAGTAAAGTAATAACGACCATAGATAATTGAATGTTTTTGTTTTCCAACCAAGGTTTTCGATTGATAATAGACATTTCTCCAACATCTATGCTTTTTGCTGCAATTTGGGATTGCCCAAACTGGAAAAACATATTCAATTTTAATTAAAATCTAGCATATTATCAATCCTGTGTGAATGGCGAAACTGAAAATAAATTCAATGTAATATTCAGCAACCCAATAGCAAAATTCAACTTTGTATGAGTATAGCCCCCTTTAGAAAGGCAACGCCAATTGATATGAGTTTATTTCTAGAGCACTTGAAACGAGTGATCATAAAAATATTTACAGCTCATGATCCACTGTAAATGCCAGTCTGCAAGTTCGACAGTCATGATTCACCTTTTTCGATCGATTTAGTTCTGAACACTAAACATATAATAGAGTTCGAATAGATTTAAAATTTTTAAATTTTTGAGAAGAAGCTTTTGCTTACAATAATTAGATTTTTTTCAGAAAGCTATTACAATTTCTCACATCACAGGCATATTTGAAAAATGTAACAATGAAACAAGACATCCAATATGAATAAAACAGAAGGTGAAATTTCAAAACATCTGACCTTTGGTATTCTATGAAAATACCGGATTGAATAACTTTCTGATGATGCTAATTTGGAGCGAAATGCATGTCGAGTGCCTTAGTTCTGGTATCGAGGAATTGTTATTATGAAGGAGCTTAAAGTATGGATATCAGTCAACTTTTCTCTTTGAAAATGTCGAGTTAAGATACATACGTATAAAAAAATTAATATTTAGAAATATTAATCTCTCCCGAACTACCTACACAATAGGCTCCGGTAAACGTCTGTCAGAAAACAACTACTACCACGATAGATATTGAATTATATCCGACAGACATTTATTTAATATTTTTGACAGAGGCTAGTCTCGTAGCTGTTTTTTGTTCATTCAGCAGCAGGACCATGCGGAAATTATTGAAGTAGATTTTCACATACGTATGTCTCTCTCCTCGATAGTTTTCATTTTTGCACATGGGATGTTTCTTTCCCGATTGGGGCATTGTTCACTAGATGGATTTGTGATGTACTGTTTGAAACGAGGTGTTAAAATAACGGTTTGGTGTTGGGGAAAAAGTCAAG
>WOGN01005786.1:0-12918 GCA_015342105.1 Leptinotarsa texana
ATGTTCGGCGTACATATTCTCGAACCATCAGTCCACCCATTCGTAACTGTGTCGTTAGTGTCATACCAAGTTTCGTCCAAATAGAAAATTTGCCGGTTTGCAATTCCACCATTCTTCTGCATTCCATAACTTCTTGACATTTGTTCATTATTTTAAATCTAAATCCTAGTTTCTTTATCTGAAGACATTTGTCACAGCAGCTCACGTTATGGCCGGAAGAATTCAATTTCTTCTTTATGATTTCAGTTGTAGGAATCTCATTGCTTTTGTAACAGTCGTATATTGTTTTATTAAATGATTTTATTAGATTGGTAATCCTGTATCACATCGCGTCTTACGTTCATAAGGTTTGTTCTTGACTATTTTACGTACAGTTGAGAAAGGAATTTCGGTCAAATCTGCTTGTAATAGTTTGTTTCCCTCGAAACCAAACTTGAGATGTAGATTCTTATATACATTGAAACATACCCTCTGTGTTTCAATATTCAAATGCATCCGAATTTTATTCACTGGTATCTATTTTTCGCACCATTGCTATTGGAATCACCTCACCGGAACGGGTCTGCTTTGTTATCACACTCGTTATTACTATTAGTACTTGTCCAAGGACGCTACATTTTAAACAGATAACAAACATTTTAAGTAACTATAATTGCATCAATATCGAATTTCAACAGTCTAATCGCGATCAGTTTCTGAAGTGAATACGACGGCGACAACCATCCCCGCATTCTCGATTATCCAATACGTCCACGTCCCCGAAGACTAGTTCGCTGTCGATTCATTTCTATGTATTGATGTTTTTGCCTTCGAGAGAGCCGCCAACTTTAAATGTGCACTATATCAATTACTTCGACTATACTTCTCGACACAATAATCAGACTAATCTGATTTGACTTGTTTTCGTTATTATTTATGTTTATCTTTACTTTTTGAGTCTTTTATGTGTAAGTATTGTTTTCATTTCTACTTCGTTCCATTTTAAAAATCAACTGTTACTCCCGTGGAAAATTTTCTATTCATTTATTGCACGTTGATAACCCATGATAGGTTCTGAAAAATATTTCAGTGATTTATTTGAGAAAGAAAGAATTCAGTGTTACACATTCGAAGAAGAAGATTATTTGAACAAATTCAATTCACAGACAAAAATTGAAGGTGATAGCAAAAACATATCGCAATATTATAACACATTACAATAACTGCAACGCTAATGAAAATGATCATTTGAGTACCTATACTATTAGTTATTCCACAGCAAGAATAATGAAAATATTATTAATGACATATCTGCTTCGACTTGATGAAAGTGGTTAATTGTTTTTTGAGTCGTATATCATTACTGGCATCTTCTATCATATTAAACCATAAAATTTAATCAACTCATTATGGTAAATTTAAATCAATGTATGAGTATGGTGATTAAACGATGATGAATCTTAGTACTGGGAGTGATTAACTTAAAAAAAAGCGCAATCTCCTATTACCGAACAAGAATTTTCAATTAGTGAAGTAGGAGTTCATAGGAAATATTATTGTAGAAGAGAATGTAGCAATCTTTTCATTCACGTGGATAAAATAAAGCCCCTCATGATATCAACATATAGTTACTTGGTAAGTTGCTTTGAGGTGATACTTTCGAAAAACTAGTATTCAGACTATAAACTGTGGTTTTTATGTTATTCTATGAAACTATTCATAAATTAAAAAGTACGAAATCGAATAGAAAACACTCAGAAACGCCCTTATTTTGAACATAGGTCATATTGATTGTGTTCGTTAAAATAAAGTCTACGTATAATTATCTTATACAAGCTAATAACTCTGAAGTAAGTAGTTCTTCTTGACCATCACAGCAATACTTTATCCATTTTTCCTCATCTTTTCGGGAGATATTCGTCTCACCCGGAGTTTTCAGCTCAGAGTTAGACGAATATTGCCCAAAAAGTATAGAGATTATCTTTTTGAACTCCGCAGACTCTATTCAGACCACCCTGTTGGGAAGGTTTTTGTGATTATACGAGTATAAGTCTTTGGTGGAATGATATCTTCTCTAGTTTGGAATCTCAAGGTCATGCCGGTTTGCCGAAATAAGGTAGAAATTTCGGCAGGACAAATGCAGAAGGCTCATTCTTAGGCCACAGGATTACTTATACCACGGTGAGGAATAAGTGCACAAAACGTATTTGTTGATAACTTTCGCAATATTTTTCGCGGAACATTTCAAGATGCTATTCCGAATCGAATGACACCTCAAGCATAATTTTCGGCGACGGTGGAAATTCGTTGAAGAGGAATTTGCTTAGACTAGGAGTCCTGCTGCACATTCTAATGTACCGTTCCAAATACAGTGTGGGGCATTTTTTTGGAAACAGTTCTCATAAACCATTTTTTAAAGGACAAAACACAAGTACACAAGTACTGTGCGAAAGGAGCGATTCAAGTTGGATTTGAATCGCTGGAGATTAAATTCATTTGGAAATGTTAAAATATTATATAGAGAAGAAGACTGTCATTTGTTTCATGTCCAATTTATAATGTTCTTGTTCTTGTTTCTTGTCAAATATACACGTTTACAAAAATGGATACCAGGGATTTTCATTGAAAATGGCGCAGTTCACAATTAAAGTTTATGAGCCGAAAGTTTTGCCAAATGTTGTTTAAATTTTGAGGCACAGCCCTAGCAGTTTCAGTGCCCCAAATATGAATTCGTTGAGTGGACTAGTCAAATTACCCCCGGATTTCAATATCGAAGGGTAGAACGCATCTGCCGAGTGGAAATTTTGTAAGACTTCTTTTCAAGACTATCTTCTCCTCACAGGCCAGAGTGAATATGCAGATTAGCTAAAGCTGTCCATTTTAAGAAATATAATTGGTACAGAATCTGCACGTATAATGAATAGCTTTGAAATGCCCGAAAATGAGGTGAATAAATATAAATTTATGATGCAACTCATTGAACAATATGTAAATCCTCGTGTAAATGAGTGCTTTGAGAGGTACATATTTTTCAAAAGGACACAAAAGGAAGACTAAAATTTTGAACACTTTTTAACTGATTGTAAACACCTCATCAATGAAACAAAAGTTGCAATTTCAATGAAACAAATCTTGCACAATCTCATGAAGACCGAGCTCTGCGGCACAAAAAAAATGGATACCAGGGTTTTTTATTGAACAGGAAAGACGTTCTCAGGAATTTTATTCCACTTCAACGCCGTCGAACCTCAGAACTATGAGCAGCCGCAGTCTGTCACGTATTTTTGGTGGAATCAAGTCACCGCTCTTGGTGGAATCAAGTCACTTGCACACCTTCGGTGACAGTATCTATGAAAGCAAAACAAGTCTCCAACCTTTCTTCAATGTTCCACACTAGCAAGATTGCAAGTAATGTTCTTGTCTCAAATCAGGCAGATGGGTCTTTTCTGTATGGAATCCAGCAGCGCCAGGGTATGCTTAGGGGTGGGGCCCCATACAAAAGAATGATACTCCAAAGATGGGTCAATCTGAGCTCTATGAAGCATAAAAAGTTGCTGAGGTGTGTACAGGTGTCTTCAAACTATTGAGAAGCAGTCTTTGCAATTCCATCGACATGACTATGTCAAGACATATTGGCGTCCATTTTAGCTCTCAACAAACTTATCGAAGAAGGAAGCAGAATTGTCTGTCATGACATTATTATATCCGATTTGGAGACATTTATCTATCTAGAGGAAACTAATGCCTGAGTTTTCTTGGCATTGACTGATTCACCTCATTTCGAAATCACCTCTAGATCCTCAGTGAGACATGCAACCTCTTGCTGCCGATGTCCTGGAATCCAAATGGAATAACGGTACAAGTGTGCTGTCGTCAGCAAAGCAATATATCGAATTCTTGGTTTTTTCAATAAGTCGTTGATATACAATAAAGAGAGGGTTGGAGACAGTATGGAACCCTGGGAAACACCAGCGTTGATAGTGAAAGTATTCGAGAGATATCCATCGACGGCCACTTGCAGGGAACGTTGCTTCAGGAAGCTTGAGAATCGTTCACAAAAATGATCCGACAAGCCATAGCATCAAAGTTGGACCAGCCAACTCTCATGCCACACAAAGTCAAATGCCTTATAAATATTAAGCGCAATAGCTCTTGCCTCTCGATTGCTTTATTTCATACAATAGAATGTCGTCTGTTAACCTTTGTTTCCGAAAGCCATATTGATGATTGCTCAAGATTATAAAGCCTTCCAAATATTAGAGTACATAGTGGTTTACGGTTTTCTCCATGATTTTTGATATCACTGATAGCAAAGCGAGCGGTCTATAGGTATTTGCAAAATTGTTCTTTCCCTTTTTTGGAACGAGAGCAATTTTCCAACAAGAAGAAAAAGCTCCTTCCTTGTAAGAAAGATTGAAAAGTCTGCAAAATACTGGTGGAGGTTCATTGGTGCACTTTTTGAGTACGATGAAGGGCACTTCATCAGGACCATGTTCGAACAAGAAAAAAACAATTTCCAAACATCAGTCAGCTATCAGAACACCTCTGCCGTGGAATATGTAGCCTACACTCACAAATCCATTGAAACCCGCTTATGGCCCTCTTTAACTGCTAATATTGCCTTTGCGTTAGTCACATTTGAAAGAATAATTGTTCTATTGAATTGAATTTGCGATCAATTTGCAAAGAAATGATTATTCACCAATGAGATGTTCGATGACGTCTATTATAAGATTGTGGTACCGTTCCAGCGCTCAGGGAGGTCCCATCAGTGGACATCGGCATACCAGATGACAATGCTCTTCGAGAAGAATTTCTGAAGAGAATTTTATTTTAATGTAAAGCAACTCGAGCGGAAAGAGAACTGCATTTAACATTGGCGTAGACATTTCATGAACAGTAACAGGTTGTTTTTATAGACAGCTTTCACGGCTCCGCATTGGTAGAAGAATGTATATTCAACTTTTTTTCTCTCACAGTGTCGCCACAGCTTGTAACTGATATAAATGACCTTTGGTGAAATTTACTTCAAAAAAGTATGTTTACAACTGTCAAATGAAATTTTAGAATAGGTAAGTACTTATCTACCTCAAACCAACACGAAACAAAAATTCAACCTTAACTTCCAAAGTGATCCACTACGTGAAATAAAAACAAACGCAATTGCAACCTTTTCCATCACACGAGTCGCTTGAATTCATTTTCACGTGATATACCTGAAAACAACACGAAACAAAAATTCGATCTCGTTTTCCAAAGTGATCCACTACGAAAAATAAAAACAACACAATTTCACACTGAATATCACACTCACATCATTACTTCTTATTTCTGAATTGAAATTGAACAATGCTACTTAAGGCTTTAGAGAGATGCAATGGGGCTTGACGAATTACTTCTTAAAGATTGTAAAATCATTTTTGTCAAAAAAATGATGTTTTCCCAATGTCTAGTAGTGTGATAAACTTTGCCCTAACTTTAAAAAGGGGACAAGACCAATGTTGAGAACTGTAGGTCAATTGTAATGCTGCATTAGTTGTCTTCTGTTTTCGTTAACTATGTTCCTTGGCCTCGTGTTCTGGGTATGTATGTGGATATCTCTCCGAGCCACCTAGGATTATATGCAGTCCCGTCGTCCCATATTCTTTTGAGAATATATCTCTAGGAATTTTTTTTGAAATCGGTCAATAGTGACCATTGGATGTGTTTTCTTCAGTGGGTGCTTCTTCGCATCTTTCTATTGGATGGACTATACTACTCTTCTTAAAGAAACATTGTCTATCGGACCGACGATAAGTTGTATACGTCGAACTTCATTGGTAGAAAACACTTTGTGCAGTACCTTGGTTTCAAATCTATCGAATTGAGGGCAAACTGCGTATTCCGCAAGGCTCTGTACTAGGTATTTTGCTTTTTTTTACACGCTTTATATTAGCTTCACCTGAATGTATGTATGTATGCTTGTTTGTATGCATGTTTGTTTCTAACTCACAAGCCCGGGACAGAATTATCGGCATTATTGTTTGATCTATTCGCGGGCAGATGGAGCAGTATGTAACCTACTTGATATTTCTTGATCTATTCGCGGGCAGATGGCGCTGTACGTAACCTACTTGAGGACGCTGTACGTAACCTCCTTGATGGGTTGTTCAAAAGAAAATCAAAATAATAAACACGCTTTTTTAGCATATCAAATTTAAAAGTAAAAAATAAACATGGTTTAAAAAAAATAAAAAACACTCTTTTAAAGAACATCGAACTAAAAAGATAAAAATAAATATAGTTCAAAAAACTAAACACACTTTTTTAAAGATCATCGACCTAAAATGTTGATAATTTTTTTTTAAATAAGCTGAAAACAATAATTATCGAAAAATACTAATATTATTGTGACAAAAGCATGGGCGCTTTGTGCCATATTTTCTGTATATCTAGCGCATAGGCTTTTTTCACAATATTACTAGTATTTCTCGATCGTTATTGTTTTAAGCTTATTAACAAATATTTTTAACTTTTTATTTCAATGTTCTTTAAAAGCGTGTTTTTTAGTTTTTTTAAACTATATCTATTTTTGTTAATTTGTTCAGTTTAGATATCGGCATCCCATCGGATTTTATCACTGAATGACAATGAGGGTCTTCAGAGATATATCACTATTGACAAATAATCAGTTTATTTGTCATATACGTTGAACGGGACACAATCTGCAAACAATGACTGATTTCTAACATTCACCTGTCTAATTTGTATCTGGAGTGATACAAATTGGTTGTGCGATACCAAAACTATTTTTTTCTTTCAATGCACTGTTGTGATCAATGTTTGAAAAGGGATAATTATTATTCTGAAGAAAGCTTGTTTGCGTTACAGGATTATTTCTTGCCGACGTCTCGAATTTAATTAAATTCTTCTTCAGGGCTCGAAAAATAGTTTCTTCCTGTTGATGATATCAGACATATGAGATACATATTTAAAAAATAAAGAAACATTGCAACAGACAAAATTCTGAGATATCACCAACACAAAACGACATAATCTTGTAAAATGTGACCGAAAGTTCCGTCGTCAGAATTAACTTCCGATAAGTCTAACGTAGTGTGATTTGTGTTTGATTCTTCATCTACTAGAAATTTTGTCTTGCATAACATTATTTTCAACTGCAATCTGCTTCTCTTGTTCAGAATAATTGAAAGCCTGCTTGCCTTTTCTTTCATCTACTGCTACTCATCTCGTATCAGCACAAACCACAAGATTCGATTTTACTTTTTCACAATATACAGAACGGTACAACTATGATTGAACACTTATTCAAAAATAGCTTTTTATGGTATACGTGTTAAAAGTCAGGTTTTATTTTGCGAGTAAACGAACAAAATAAAATTTGCTTTTAACACAAATATCATACAAAGTTTTTTTGCACAACTGTCCTGTTTTCATAATGGAAGTTAAAGTTTTTTTTGGTGTTTGATGTCTTCCATAATGAAGAACAATAGTAAGGAATTGTTTATTCCTGACGATATTGAAGAGGCTGTAAAAAGAGCTTCAATTGAATTGTTACTGAATAAATCAGTACGACATCGGATATTCTATTTTTTTAACTGGTGTAGACCTAAAAAAGTCGAAGGAAATTTCAGCAAAACCGTCTGCTTAGCTTATCTAGAAGAGAAATAAAAAATATGGAACTCGTTAACTTTGTAGAGCAAGTTAAAAATGGTGTTAATACAAGCAAATATTTCAAGGTAATAGCATTCTTAAAGCGGAACAATAAAATTCATAGGCATAAAAAATCAAGAACTCTTACGTTTGAAAAAGTCTAGAGGGTTATAAATGAGGCGCCAGATGAAAATATTTGATGACTTGTTTGGGCGTGTCTTTATTAATTGAATTATTCTACATATTCAATAATGTATTTTACAGTTTGAAGTACCTAAATTTCAAGTAACTGAGTTTTACCTATCCAATTAATGTTTTATGTGTACCTGAGTTTGTAATGAGTGAAATGACTGCGTTTATGTCCCGAATTGTCCCAAAATGTCACCAAATTATATCTAGTGAACTTTCAATCCTCTGGGGGGAGGGCATTTGCCCCCATACTCCCCCTATAGATACTCCACTGGCTGTGAATACTTGAAAAAAGAAAATAAAAATAAAATCGAATCAATGATCTGAGTATCAGATCTGAATAGCTTATATATTGATGACGTTCATATGTTCCGTGTACAAAACCAATCGAAATATTCAGAAGCTCATTTTTCATTAATTACGAAACTAACAAATCAGTTGAGCTTGTAAAACCGCCATTGCCGGTCCCACAAGAACCTAGCTGGGAAAGTTAACCAAACCAATGAGTGAAGCCATAAAAAGAGCAATTGCAGAAATTCCACAAATGAAATGATTTTGTCTACTTCGTATTGATGACACGAAGTAATTAATCCTTGTCCATAAGTACAACTTCCGTGTTGCTCTGAGCAATAAAATATGTAGACCGCGCATCAACTCATGAAGATATCAATCCTTTTTTGTCCCCTTTCAGTTATTTCAAGAATATAAATACTAGAACTGGAGAATCAAATGGGAATGCTGTTGTGGACAGATGTTTTAACAGTTAGTTATAGAATTCTCATTGGAAAGCTAATTAGGTAGTTTATAAACATTCTTTGGGTTTTTATTCACCATCATTGAAAAATACGACATTGTTTTACACGTTTGTCAATTTTGGTATGCCAGTTTCTAAAAGACATATTTTAATTTCTGTATTTTGGGAGATTCTAAGATGTTTCTGGTCGATCCATGAATATTTTCAGTTTCTCGAGTGATACTGCCAGGTAAACCATAATATGAAACATGTCATTTTGAAATTTAACTAAAACTGTCTTTAGCATAAACCGTTCCATTACTGCCTATCTATTACTGTAGATTCTCATCCATGAAGCTTGGCTCTGCATCGGACCGCCTTGGGGAGCCTCCTTTTTCTGGACATTCTTGAATTGAGTCTTTTGTTGATCGTATAGAAGACTTTTTTGTAGGAGGAGATATCATCGCCTTTACTGCCAGGCTTGTTCTTCTTAGGACAGCCCAGTGGTTTAACCTAGCATCACTGCTGAGACCTTGAAGGTTCGAAACAGCGCTATCTTGTATTGGATCGAAGGTTCATCATGGAGAGATTAATGGTGCAATATCGCCTACATCTACAGGAACTGTTATTCTTTAAATATGGTAGATAAGTTCATTATAAAACGTAAATTAAGGGAGAATCTTCGTAAATCTTCAAGTTTTCAAAAAGACATAGTTTCAAAGTTCATCGACGTTCCGTATGAACAAGATACAGTTACGGTTTAGATCATATTTTCAAAAAGTTGTACGTGAATTCAGCCTTCAAAACTTCTTGCTCTCTTCAACTAATAATAAGTAATTCTGAAGACGTTGAAAATTGAAAGGTCGAAGATAAGCTGTGAGGACAAAAAATATATCGGTCAAACTAAGCGAGCCATTGAACTCGTTTCGAAGAACATACAGCACATATTCGTTTTCGAGGACCTGAAAATTAAAATTTTTCTCAACATGCCATGAGTGGCCATAAAATAAATGGTAACTGTCGGTATATCGGTAGTAGATTTTTGTATGCTGGAAGTTTAGAAATAGCACTGTGAAAAGCATGTCTCACGGGGAGTTACTTTCAATGTAGGGAAAACTTCTATGAGCAACTAAATGGCGTGGCGATGGAAAGTCCACTTAGCCCAATGAAACTTCAACTAACACCTTTGAATTAACACCGACCTAATGGCTACGTTACCTGTATGACACCTTCTTAATCTGGAAACCTGGAAGGGATGCTCTGAACCTTTTCCCAAACCATTTGAACGCTCAACACCCAAGCACAAGCACAAAGTGTATCGAAAACCCACGCTCACGGATAGGTACCTGCACATACTATCAAATCACCATCCTAGTCAAACGAGAGAAGTCATCTCCACTCTAACGGAACGAGCTCAAAGAATGTGTAGACCAGAACATCTACAGGAAGAACTGGAACATCTTCAAGTGACTTTGAGATCGAATGGATTCAGTGTACCTTAGATCATTAAAGCCATAAAACTGAAGAGTTCTACGGCTCCAAACGGGAAGGTTCACAGACATAACTAGAAAACTCTTGGGGAAACACAACATCAAAACGGTTTACAAACCCACCAAGAAGATACAACAAAGCCTCAGATCGGCTAAAGTCAAAAGGGACCCACTATCAGCAGCAGAGGTTTTTCGCATACCGTGCACTTGTGGGAAAGTACTCATTGGAACCACCAAAAGATCCATTGGAAAAAAGCTGGAGGGGCATGAAAGAAACTACAGACTAGGCCGAACGGACAAGTAAGCTGTGGCAGAACATGTACTCAGTGAAGGAAACCACAGGATTCTGTTTGAAAACACGGAACTCTTTGCCCCCGACCAAGGATACCATAGCCGACTAATACGAGAGGCAATAGAAATCCAGAAACACACGGATAATTTCAACAGAACAGGTAGAAAAGAGTCAACGAATGTTATTGACTATTTACCAAATCCAGGTACAGGTAATATCACACCAGACTACCTGAATCAACATAAGGAGTCAACATAAATATGCGTTGCGCAGCCGTTATATCCAGTCATCGGAGATATTAACACAGGATGTATAGAACTCTGAGGAAGCTAGCCATTCGTGCCAGCGAAACGTTAGGAAGAAATTTTAAAAATCCATGGCCTTCAAACCCGGAAAAAATGACACTGAGAAAGTTCCTATTCCAAACAGCTCAATCATTACTTTTTCCAGTTTTGTTTTTGACATGGTGGTGGACGGACGTGCCGATAGCGACCGTCCACAAAGAAGGTACGCGGACGCCATTGTTGGAGATGGAACTCAGCTTATGTTGTGAATATCCGCCGTTTTATAACGTGCAAGCATCAAATAAAAATTAAAAATAGTGTTAATAAAACTAGTTCAAGTGTTTTTAAATAAATACTGCTCTCATTCACGCCGGTTGGAGGCCGGAATGGACCGGATGTCCACGTGGGAGTAGGATCGCATCGAATTATCTTTTATGAAGAAGACGATGATTGTATATGTATGTATATGTCCGCCGTAGGAAGACGTGCCTATCAAAAATTAATAATTTGGGAAGAATAAAAATGGGGCCCAGTATTGTGTAAAGCAAGACTTTAACACTCTCCGGAAAACGTTATTATAGCGCTTTCTGCAAGCTGGGACCAAAATTAAGTAGACGAAGAATACTTTTTCATGAATCATACTGTTAGAATGAACTAATGCAACTAGAACTTTGCAATGAATGATATGTGTTTTTAAGTTTCTCTTGCATGACATGGATCTAGGCAAGGTTTGATTGTAGGTCAGATTTGATTTTATTAAAAACTTGAACAAATTTGGTAATGTGCTTTTTATTTCTTGACCTTACTTTGACCTTGTCCTCTGGTGCAAACAAATAATAACAAGTACTCTTGACGACATTATTTTCTACACGAATCCAGAAAAAAACATCGGAATGGGGGATTTGTAAAATTTTACGAGTTTTCATAACCAAATGGGTGTTTCTGAAATACTGACATAGTTGCATCTCCGGAAGTACAAATGTGTTCGAATTTTTAACTTTAGTTTTGTGATCAGTGGATTGAACTTCTTAATATTAATTGAAAGTGTGAGCTGGAAAAGCCAACATTCAATTTATAACTTGATAACACAATAAACAGAAAGTTTGCATTATTTTATTATGTCATATCTCGGTGAAACCTGTAATTAAGGAAGGTGGATTTGAATAATCCCATTATACCATCCTGCCCTCACTGAAAACGTATAATCCATCAATCCATCTTTCAAGATTCCATGTACACTTCCTTATATGCGATGAACATAAGCCATACCACCGCTACGAACCATATATCAACCTTTAGTCATATACATGACGTTATTATATCTAATTAACTTCGTTTCTACAAACCGGGCTGTCAAATGGTACAAGCGAGAAATGCAGGAAATTGTTATACTTTTTTGCTCGCTGGCTGGACACCAGCCAGCTCATTAGTTTTTTGTCGTCCCGGCAGGAATTTGCTCTCGTATAGATGTTTCACATCGCGTGTATTAATTCCAAGTTGGATGAAAACGATCTGCTTTCAATCAAAGATAACTATTAAAATTAACGGTAGTTGGTGAGGTCTCACGTGAAGATGATTGTATCATTACTAAAAGATGAAGGAATATTTCTGAAATGCATTTCGACTCCACATGGAAATATAAGTCACGAATATCAAAATATACAGGGCGTTTCATGAATAGTGTACAAAACTTCAGAGAGTGATTTGTGGGATAGTTTTAAGTTGCTTCGTTTCTCAGATACAAGACGTTGAAGTTAAAAAAAACCGGTATTTATAAAATATATCAAATATGCTTAGCTGGGGTTGGAATTTGCTACAGTTATTTGAATATAAAGGCGCTTATTTGGCTCTTACTGAATTGAAATTATTAGCGTATTTAAAAAACACCTCATTGTGACATTTTCACTAAACGATTTTACAGAAACGCAACATGTGTTTCACCATACAACGGCTTCTTCGGCCGTGTCTTTACTAACTGAGTCTACATATTCAAAGCTACCTTATTCTATAATTTGAAGTACCTGCATTTCAAGTACCTGATTTATACTTAAGTTTGTAATGAATTAAATTACCTCTGCTCATGTCCTCCTTTCCAGATTTGAAAAAAAAATTCAGTAACGGGAAGTTATTCAATTCTAATTGATCATTCAGTAAATTATCCGAATTCCTGAATCTCTTGATTTCTAAACATTCTAGAATATTGAGTTTCAAACTCTTCTCTTCTAAATGTAACACATCGTATTCATGATTGAACTCATGTCATTCTTCTAAAAGGTGGTTTGTAAATGTAGAACTGGT
>WOGN01005787.1:0-12917 GCA_015342105.1 Leptinotarsa texana
AGTCAATTACCAAAATTTGGATGATTTTGAATATTCACTTGAAAAGTTATCAAAGAAAAACATTTTTCATTTTGTAACTTCGAGGGCCCGTAACTTGGTTACGAAGACTTTTAGGAAAAAAAGTTATATGAAGTACTGGTGATATTTTGACCCCATCTATACATTCCCGAGAGAAAAAGAGGAAGTCCAGGGACACCCTGTATAAAGTATCAATGAAATTTGAATAACTTTTTTCGAGATCAATTGCTCTAACACCAAACTGATATTTTTGCACTCGACGCGCGTTTAGCCAACAAAATTAGCATCCTCAGGAGATGAAAAATGATGATCAGTTTTCTTGATGATCCATTTTCTTCTCCTGAGGATGCTAACTTTGTTGGCAAAACGCGTGTCGAGTGCAAAAATATCAGTTTGGTATTAGGGTAATTGATCTCGAAAAAAGTCATTCAACTTTCACACCAAGGGTTCCAATCTCATCGTTGTCAATGAAATATTTGAAATATGCATTGAAACCCAAATATTTTCAAAGCAAATGTAAACTGTAAAATTAAACTGAACATAGACCACAGCCATCATTGAATATTGATAGCAACTAAAAGAATGATATTTGGCACATAGCTGTGGAGTCCTATTCACACATATGCCAATTAAACAAAATTAAACTTGATCTCTTTGAAATTGAAACTAATCTCATTCAAAACGGAAACATTTCAATTATGAGTTCACTTGAAACTGAGTTAAATTTGTGGAGATTTTATGTGGAGAAAAGGCATTGATTATTGAGTATATAGATCAAAAAATAAAATTCTCCATCTTGGTTAGTGCTAGTTTTTGATTTGAGTAAGATCTCAGCTTTTTGATAAATTGTCAGCTTCGAAACCTTGCTCATTATCAATATTCAAAAATTTAGGAAAGTTTCAATATCATGCAAATTCAAATCACAAAATATCGCTGCTCCGGAACAACAATGACGTAACTGCAAAATTTTCTAAGGAACAAAATAATTTAACTCTGGAAGATGCAGATGTATTTAACAAAAATGTTTCTGTGCTTGAAGAAATTATTGAAAATCGTGGACTGACTAAAATATACAATATTTCACCTCTCAAAAATATTGATGTTGTGTGTGAACAAGAGGAAAACAAAAACTCAATTCAAGGATATGTAGAAGTAATGAATAGTAATTTTTCTGTACCTGAAGAAATTATTCAAAATCGTAGACTGGCAGGGGAAAGCAATTATTCATTTCATTTGTTTTTATTTTTCTTGTTCATCTATCTTGAGACTGTTTTCATGTTGTCTGATTTGCATACTAGTGAAAATAGGAAAAATTTTTGTTTCGTTCAATATTTTTCATATTTATGTTTTTTATTTTTTACGTTTTATATTCGAAAACTGGTGAAGGTCAAGTTCTTATTGTGTGTTACTGTAGGTTTTTCAGGGTTTTCCTGCAACAAAAGTAGTCAGAAACATTCAGTGCAACAACGACGCATTTGCAGAAATGAAACCGAAACCTTCCCCAAAAAAACCCAAAATGAAATGAAATTTTTGATATCATCTAATTCCTTCTAATATATACCCATGAATGCCTGGAGTTCAATGCCAAAGTTATTCGCATTCAATAATTATTGAATTGTAAAGAATACATCTTAGTTTTTTGGGCCTCCTGAACAATTTCAAAATATGCAGTTACGTCATTGTTGTTCCGGAGCAGCGATATGAAGATGATTCATTTGTAAAATTGTCAGTGTTTGAAAATTATCATCTGTATGATCAACCAATCTTCATTTGCAGAATTCTGAATTTTGCCTTTCATAAAGAAGATAATTAGTCATCATCACTTTTGAGTTTCACAGTAAATAGTGTTTTAGCTTTGATTTGAGCCGTTCACAAAACATGGTTCAATATCCACACCAACAAACCAATCAAATCACACATATTTTGTTAGCTTTGTACCTCAAAAGACAATGCCGTAGATATAGTACTATTAATTTTTATATTAATTCTTCAGCTGGCAATGCCTTGAGGACAGTTTCATCATTAATTCAAGTTCTTCACAATAATACATGGACTCACCACATTTGAAAATGTCTATCGAAATAAAAAAAAATCTGTTTCTCCCTTAACCAGCTGTCATACCCCTACGAACGACAACCCTCAGAAGTCTAAACTTATGCGAGCTAAGGCTTAACAAGATATTACCTTTTAACGTATTATTCCTAACACGGGTTGGAAGATAGGCAAGTGAAAATCGATTGACTACCGAAGGTCAAACCGACTGAAATACACAAATAATTGCAAAAATTATATTTTTCAAGGCAATACAACTACTTGATCATAACCATTGGAATGATTTATGATCTCAATTTGATCTCACTTGATTGACGTTGTTCATTTGCACTTCAAGGTAGCAATTCTCACAAAAATTATACATTCCTTACATTCTGTTTGAATAAACAGAATCGTGTACACCAGAATTGTAACATTATATTTGATGGAATCGGCCGATATTGTGAGATCTTCACTACACAGTCTTACAAAAACTTTGTTAACTTCGTTTTTCATACATTAAAGCACATTGTAAAATTAGTTTAAATACCAAATGGCCAAAAAACCCGTAGGGGCTTTCTTGCTGATAATGATGAAAAACCATAATTTATTCAAGAAACACTTTATTTCTCAATGCATGTTCATCAAATAAGTTAGCATCGACACGAGATATGTTTTTGTCTGATCACTACATGAGATAATCTAATTCTATGAATCAGGAATACTGAATTATATCTGGTTGATAAACCAATGAGAAATTATAGCCACTATTTCACAATCAAACTTTATGTACAAATATACAATTCAAGATGAGCAGCCCACATTGAAGAATACCTCCAAACATATACAGCACTCATTTTGCTTCACCATAGAAAGATTTGGATTTAATCTCCATTACTGTCACTTCTGCAGCCTGAAAAAGTTATTAGTTTGTAAAAAACAATTTCTTAGTTCTGAAAAATAAGGTAAATTATTTTATATTGAGCAAAGTTAAGAAATCCGGCACCCGGTAGGTTAGGTTAGGTCCAGAGTGGATCTATTCGAACCTCCATCGCAACCCGTAAGGGTTGATTGTGGTTCACACCTATTCACACTCGACCAAATAAACTCAACTTCTTAACGAAGCCAATTAGTTTGTATGGTGAGTGGTCTTTCAGGCACTCTCCTTTGCAAGGGAGTCAGCAGCCTCATTGCGTTCCAGGCCAGTATGGCCAGGAATCCAGACCAGAGACAATCTGTCAAGTCTTCCTATTGAGGAGAGTCGACTTGTGAATGAGGTTGGATTCTTCCAATCTCTCCGCACACAATTCAATAGCGTAAATTTCCACTTGAAATATAGTCGCATAGGTAGGAAGGTTGATATCTCTGTTCTGGGTGTAAAAATGTAAAAACTCTAAGACTATGGATAACGCTTTCACCTCTATCTGACATGTTTCAACTCATGAATCCTAAATGGTAAATATTTTTTATTTATACCAAACTTATTTTCAAATAATATTAGAAATGGTGTCAAAAATATCACTGTATATATTCAAGTAACAGTTTATTTTCCAGGTTTGTTGGCTATGGTCTACAGATTTTAATGCCTGATGTTTCTTCAACAACTGAAGTACACATCATCAAAGGAGAGAAGGAAACTAACTGAATGAAATGGACTGTCACCCGAGCAATTTCATATAATTCAGTCATTTGGTGGCATGTGGACAACTAGAAAAATGTGTCCGTTGCCTCAACAATTTGTAGACGAAACGTAGGGTATAAAACTGCAGACCACGGCCAACAATCCTGAAAAATAGCTTAGATTTAGTTTATTGTGGAATTTTCAATAAATAAAGTGTATAAAACCGCCGATTTTTTTACATAGTTTGAACATTATGTAAGGTTTGTGTTATCTGAAAATAACTGAAGTTTGCCATCAAGTTTCAGTTGTACTATTGAAATTATATAGGTGAGGAACAGAATAGAGCCAAGAATAGATCCTTGTGGAACTCCACAAGATATTTATTTGGAGGTACTTGACAATGTTTCAAAGTGCATTTCATTAGTTCGAATTTCCATTGTCTAATATGATATAAATTGATTTGAAATCCCTGAAAGAATCTGGAAAAAAATTAAAACACACACAGCGAGCAGAAACCAGCCAATCAGGAATAGCAGAGCATATTTGGACTCATCAACTGAGCTCAAGTTAAAATCATACACAAGGAGGAACACTGGTTTAGGAGAAAATTCAAAGAAGCCGCATATATGTTGTCCAACAACGCATTTAGCCAAGCTAGCTTAGAGATACACAACATATGGAAACCTCTAACAAACTCCCGCCAAATGTTTAGTTTTAGCTAAAACCGATGAAGCAGAGAGAGGGGAGAGGAGATAGGTGAAAGCACTCGAATGACCTATAAATAGTCGGATCTCTGAGAAATAAGTCCAGTTATCACCCGAAGACGATCATGGATACTAACAATCGAAACTTCGTGAAGTAACTTGGTTTGGAATCTTTTAATTTTCATGTCTTGTTAATAATTTTTTAATTTTCATCTCGTGTTCATACTTCATTTTTTTTTATTTTTCAGTTGTTACTTGTATTTTATTTCATTGTAATTTCAGTAGTTTTTCTTTATATAATTGTTATTTTTCAGCTAACCTTTTCCATTTTTTTACATATTCTTTCAGGGATTTCAAATCAATTTATATCATATAGATAATGGAAGTCCGAAATAAAAAATGATCCACAAAAATCCTCTGAGTGGTGCTGTTATATCAGCTAATGGCATCATAATGCTTTATGTATTTCCTCTTTGATGAATAGGTGAAAATAATCTCCATTGTCACTTATAAGTAGACTTCAAATGTGAAAATTGACCACCTGAGAACATCTTGTTGTTAGGAAAGTTGAAAAAAAATTTTTTGAAAATACATTAGTTCCTGAATCTTTTGGCAAAATATTTTTAAAGACTAGGTGGTTGGCTTTGGTTCAGACTTGGTTTGGAGTCTTTTAGTATTAATTTCTTGTTAATATTTTTTTAAGTTTCATCTCGAATTATTAGTTCAATTTTTTTTATTTTTTAGTTGCTGCTTGTATTTTATGTCATTGTAATTTCCGTTTTTTCTTTATATAATTTTTATTTTTCAGCCAACCTTTTTCATTTTTTTACAGATTCTTTCAGAGATTTCAAATCGATTCATATTATATTAGATAATAGTAGTCCAAAATAATGAAATGCTTCACAAGATATCCTCTCAATAGTGGTGTTATATCAGCCAATGCCATCATAATGCTTTATATATTTTTTCTTCGATGAATAGGTGAAAATTATCTCCAGTCACTTAAAAGTAGACTTCAGATGTGAAAATTGACCACCTGAGAACATCTTGTTGGAAAGGAAAGTTGAAAAAAAATTTGAAAATACATTAGTTCCTGAATCTTTTGGCAAAAATATATTTGAAGACTAGCTGGTTGGCATTGGTTCAGACTGAACATTATCATTTGATTTGGCCAATTTGACATACTACTTATCTCATTGACAAATTCTGCCAAGAAAATGTCGGGAATCGATAATTTGAAAAGTTTGCGTGAAGGGATTGTCAAATCATTATGAACGAACTTCTGGGCAAAAACTTAAAAAAGCCCATCGAAAAGCCACCATATTCACCCAATATGGTTCCATCCGATTTATTTCAGTTGATCGATGACATAAAAGAGAATTTGCAGCAAGTACTGAAGTTGATTCCAAAATATACATCTAAAAATGTTTTGATAGTTGGGTTGTTCATTAGCTCAAGTGTAATATTTCTGAAGTGGCCTACTTTGAAGACAATACTAAATTTGAATGAAAACAAAGTATTTTACTTTTTTGACATAGTAGTAAACAAAAATATTGTATAATCATCAAATTATCATCTCTATTATTACTTTACTAGATTAGATGGATATGTTTTATGCCATGTAGATGATCTACATATAGACAGTGAGGAACCATCTATTACTATGATATTGAAATGAAAATATTTTTATTCTTGGTTAATGACTTTAGTCATTTTCTTATATTGATAACACAATAAAAATAATACTCCTTTCATCAGCACCAAGAAAGAGTTGACATTTGACTACAAAAGTATCAAGAAATAATGGAAAAAATTCTTTGATGACTTATAGTAGTCCCCCTATATTTTGGAAAACATAAAAATTGCTGTATTGAATACGTTTCAGGCAGCACCTCTCCAATTTCTACAACAGATATCTTGGAAGGACAGATATATTCTACAAAATAGTGAAAACCGGACCGTCATATCTACATACATTTCGAACTGTTTCAATGGAATCATATACCAAGGCCTCCAATGTTTCCCTGACGTTGGTATCCCAGAACAACTTCACATAATTTTCTGGTAAATTCTTGCTCATCAACAAAATAAATAAACAGGTCCTTTCTCTCAATAAATGGCTGGAATGTCTGAGTAAATCTACAAAATTTATTCTGTTCCTTTCTGTATCTTTAGATTGAGTGAAGATCAGTATTTTTTCTACAATGTCACAATTTTCCGGAAGTTTTCGCAGTAACTGTGACAGGATTGCTAATAAATCTGCAACTACTCTTACTTTACGCTTGCCTGAAAAAGATAAAAGTAAGTCAATCATTTAATTGGTGTTGAAAATGAATATTTCAATAGTACCACGTCATTTTGTTACCTATAATTTGTCAGTTGTTGTATCAAATGTACATACTGATGCGATTTGTGCATTTTTTCATTATTTGGACTCTAGTGATGCTTGCCTTAGTAATGCCACCTTCTATGAATGAATATAAAACAGTAGCAAGAAAGTGAAAATGTAACTATTGATTTGATTATGAGAAAAACGATGATAAATTTTTAGTCATCTAAGATTCTATGAAATATGAACTGTGTTTATAGAATATACGAAGTCAATTTGAATGGCATAAAAACTAAATAGTTATCGTACGTCGGCAGTTTGTCTGTATGGCATGGGCGGCGGGTTATAATTACGAAGTCTAATCATTAATTTTGTAGGATGTTTTTATGGTATTACCTAGTAAATTTATCAGACCCGGTATATTAGTCTTTTATATAGCTGTTCGGATTGACTGTATCTCTTGGTCTTGCTTGATTTTAAATATGTATGTGACTTCCAAAAATGTTGAATTTTTCCCATTTGTTTATAATAATGATACTAGGTCTTTATTACTTTAGAAATTGTAAATTGTTTTTTCCAAAAGGAAAAGGTGAAGTTCAATTGAGTTTCTAAATAAATGGATCCACCTAGCAAGTCTTCCACTCATCTACTAAAAGAATATCTGAATAAATATACAATGTACTCAAAAATTCAAATACAAATGAAACTGGAAATCAAACAAATACCTGATTATAATGATCTACAAACTGAGAAGCCTGAAATGAGGTCATATCTGACACACAAGACACCTTTTAAAATATTCGGATTTAAATAAAGGGGAAGTCGAAGCTCCCCTAAATATGACTTAAAGATTATGGATGTATGAATGGAGAATACTTTCCTATTAAGAATTGAAATCAAAATCATGCTATTGTATGGTAAAACATGTGCAGCAGTATTGTAAACTTCTATAGTAAAAATAAAAATAAATGATATTAGTGAGTTTCAAAAAATCTGTCAACAAGACTTCCACTGATATGCTATGATCTCTCAAGCTTGTTTCAAAATATGTTGGGACATTTGTGATTTCCAGTTTCATTTACAGGATATTCAAACTGTATATTTTTAAACTTCGTGAACAGTGAACTCAAAAACTGCTCCCAAACACCAGACTGCAACATGCGCATTTCACAATCTTCTGCCGACCAAGTTGGCAGAAGTTGAAGTAGATTACTTCATCTACTGAAGAAGTCAATTTGATTGGTGAAATGTTTTTCGAGAATAGTGTTGTAGTTGGAAAATTTGGAAGCCGTGTTTGTTTTGGAATTATTCTACACCAGAGGTTTCAGTTCTATATTACACAAACATCAAACTCTTCCTAAGCATAATTTAACCTCTCTGTTTTAACATAAAAGTTTGTATTGAAATCAATATTATTCCTTCAGAAACTTACAAGTTAAAGACAAAAGTATCCCCAGCAATGGATAAATGGACAGAACCACAATGGCATCACAAAACTGTAACAAGAAATCATCACTGGTATGAACCAGATGTGATACAAGTAGAAATATGTATTCTAGAGCTTGAACATCTTCATCGCATAACTCAGATAATCGTCTGTATGTTTCTGATGTTGGAAGTGGAGAGTCAATTGGGGATGATGAATCAGAAGATGTACTATCTTGGTTTTCATGGTGCTCTCGAACTAATAATTTTGTGGCGTATACCAAGTTCGGTACCAATTTCACTTCCAGATATACCTACAATAAATACTTACAAACAACATAAATTTGAAATTTGGTTCTTTTGAGGAATTGAAAAAAAATTGACTAATTCGAAATACCTACAAGAAACTCATTGAAATTGATTCAATAAAACTAATTTCATATTCAAGTGAAGAAAACTTAAGCTGTCAATGAAAATATAGCAAAAAAGGGCAACAAGAACTCATACCTGTACAGCGAACTTAAAAATAGACACGCCTGAAGAAGCTTTCGTATAGCGAAACTCATGTTGTGTTTATGTTAAATTGTTTAGTGGTAATCTCACAATAAAGTATTTCTTGAATACGTCATGGATTTTCATCAAGTATCGACCGACTCCATCATATAAGGAATTATTAAAAATTGTTATAAAATGAAAATTCACGAATTAATTAGCTCAAAATTATTGATTGACTTGAAAAATTTAATCTTCTGGAAAACCATTACAGTTCTCGAGTTATTGCTATAGATCAGGAAATTTAGGTTGAAAATGAGAAAAAACGTTTTTTGTTCGAAATTTTTTTTTTTATTTCGATAAAATAATTTTATACTTATACGTTAATACTACTATCCAATCTATGTTCATTCGAATTATTCCAATGATAGGTTTGGGGAAGTGTCAAGTTCGAAATTGAAAACATTCCCAATGAACCTTTTCCTGAAGTACAAAAAATAACTCACTAGCAGCGCTAGTAGTTCGGTAGGGACAAACACTGCCTAATTCACATATCAACATATGGCAAAGTACAATTAAAAAAAATGTTTTTAACAGAAGAAAATGTTCCTGGAACAGAACTAAAATTTGCAACTGTAAAGGATAACAATGTTGTAACATTAAAACATTGGCTTGCATACCGTGATTTAAAAGTAACTGAAAAAAAAAGTGAATTAATAGACAGGTTAGCATACAGACTCTAGTAAAATAGTAGCAGTAGATTCAAACTGTAATAAAAGAAATTTAAAATAATTATGAATTTCAGATTTATTTCCGAGTGAAATATGATTCAAATATAGATGTTAATGGAATAAATCCAATTAAATATAATAAATGAATATAATTTGATAAACGATTGAGGTTATATCTCATTCTAATCAATGGTAATTTACTATTCATAACATGTTTAGAGCATATATATAAATATTTATTTTTTGCACCATTAAATTCACTCTCCTCGAAGCATGTATCCATTTCTTACATCCTAACCTCATTAATATGAGGTTTTATAAATGGTATAAAAAACACGTTTTCTTCCGGATATCGATTATCCGACGTGCAATTCGCAAAACAGCAATGCTTTGTTGTCATTATACTAGCACAAAATTATTTTTTATATCAGATTTATATTTTTAAATAATAAATTAATATTGCATAAATAACACTGTTTTACATGCGAATAGTTTATGTTTGTCCCTACTACTAGTGCTGCCTCTCGTGACACGTTCGTGACAATTCTCAGGAAAAAGGCTCATTGGTTTGGGTTTGGTCTCAGTATTTACTTGCAAAAAATTCGTTAGAGGTGGAATTCAATTCAGTATTAATATATGTACCTTTTTAATTTGAACCAAAGTGTCTTCTGAAACACCCTTCACCACAAAAGGAATAGATAATAATCTAGCCACAAAACTAAGAACTTTCGAATTAGCATTAGGATTTCTCAATGGTGAAACCAAAACATTTGTCTGACCAATCTGCGTTAGTGATACCATTTCCCCAGCGATAACTTCTTGTAGGGAGCGTTGTAAAAATAGTATCCATTCCTCGGTTTCAATAGGTTGATTATCTTCAATGAAACTGAATGTATTTCTGGCAGCTGAAAACCGAATTGCTGTTTTCAATAAATATGAAACATAAGAATTATTTCTCACAAATTTTGTTGGACTCCTGGCTCACATTTTCATTGGCTTCAATATTTTTCTTGGGGGAACCATGATTAAGGCCATGATTTTGAATAATGCGTTCAGGTCCTGGTGTTCTTTGAGGGATACTGTTTTCCTTATGATTAAAGGTAGTAGAAGATTTTTGACTTGACTCTTCCTTTGTGGGAGAAATTGAATGTTGTTTAGAATTATTATTTTTCAGGTCCTGACTATTTGACTTCTTGATGTTTTCTCCCGTAGAAGAGTTTTGAGATGTTTTATTGGCCTTAGAATTACTAGACTTATTCTGAGTAGTTCCCGAACATTGTTCTTGGGTAGGCGTTTTTGAACATGGTAATCTAAAAAATATATATAACACAGTAGTACGACACAGCAGAATGAATATTTATTAAGATATAGAGTTATAAAACCCCATGATATTAAAACGTTAAAAAATTTTGAAACGATCTAATACAATAATACAATTTTCTTCTCCAGTTTTTAATTATAGTTAAATGTTTTTGACCTCTTACCATTTGCATCAAAATTTTTGAAATATTTCAACATATTCCCAGAACTCAATGAAATCAAAGATTGGTGCGACTCAAACTATTCACCCTCTCAACACCAATAAAACGAATTTATCAATTTAATTTAATTTAATTTAATTCATTAACGGGTAACACCCAATTAAGTTCAATAGATTTTCACAATAAATTATATGAATACAGACATAATTACATCTAACTAACTTACTGGCTAAAAGTAAAACTAACTTATAGATGAAAATAATTGTGACAAAATAAATTTAGTGATGCGAGGATTGAAATAAAAATTAAATGAAAGATGAGGATATGAAGATTCAAGAATTGTTAAAGTTAATGTTTATTTTCATTTATAATTAATTTCTGAGAGAGTGTAATGCAAACTTAAATTTAGTTTTTTTCAGTGAGAACAAGTCTAGATCGACTCTATTACCACCAAAAACAACTCTAAACAGGAAAGTGTTTGACATAGTTACAACGATGAAAATCTATTGAAAATGTTACTGTATCTACTGTACTTCTAGAAGGAACACATAAGCTAATTTGTGCTAGCAGTGCAGGGCAGTTGATAAGAGAATTCAATAATTGGAATAAGAATTTTAAAGTTAGTTTCAACTCTACGACTACTTAGCTTCAGTATATCTGAAACCCTTCCAATTTCTTCTAATGCATGGTTCTTCGAAGGCATTTTTACCATGAACTCCCAAAATTTAAGGAATTTGTTTTGTAGGCTTTCAGTATAGAGTGCAAGACTTTCATAAGTAGGCGACCAAATGGAACTGCAACAATGTAAGACTGACTTTACTGGGGTGAAATACAGCAACTTCATACATTCAATATTCATGTAGTCTTCGGAAGCCTTGTTCATAATATAATATGATGTAGGTGAAAGTCGCCACTCAAATCGCTTACAAATTTGACGTCTGTTAAAAGTTCTGCTGATATGTTGTAATCATAGTTTATGTGTTTCATTACTTGATAGTATATTCAGCAACAGCTTAATTAGTGTATCATTCTCTCATAGAGTCGCACCTGAGATACGGTATTGCTTTCTGGGGCATGTGCAGCCAACAAAGATTCAATAACATTTTCATATTGCAGAAACGGGCATTACGACATATATGTAAGGTATCTCCCAAACATTCATGCAGGCCGCTTTTACTCCCTCAGATAATTCTCACACTACCTTCTTTACTAGTAATAGAAAGCGTGTGCTTAGTCTTTAAAAATCGCAAAAACTTATATAATCTCCAGTTATATCACAGAACACATAGGACATATTATCTCAATCTACCTCTACCGATTCCTTCCTCGACCCTGACCAGAAAACCAATCATATACGAAGACATAAAAATATATAGCCACCTACCCTTACACCTGAAGACTATTAACTCTTTAAAAAAATTTTAGAAGTCTGTTAAAGAAGTACTAGTTGATGGAACTTTCTATAGTTTGAAGGAGTACTATTCTGAGATCTGAGTATTTCTGTACTGTCCGTCATGGTTTGGAACTGTATCCTAAATTTCGCTAGCATGAGTAGCTGGCTTCTTCAGAGATCTATTCACAGAGGATGCAGTTCCAAACCACAATGGCCTTCAAACCTGAACTAAGATTGTAACACTGTATTTCTGTATTACTTATATTTCGTTTATTTATATGACTCGGCTTTATAGATTGAGTCAAACTTATGTATTTTACACGTATTTTTGTTTGACACAAACTGACTTTAATTATTAAGTGATTCAATCACGTTGAGAGTCATATCATTTTTTGATCACTAAACCTACTTATATCTGTTTGTAATACTAATTTAAATTATATTTTGACAAAGTATCTTGATATGTAATCTTGTATTGAATAAGATTAAAAATTTCTGGCATTATCAAATGTATTTTTTTAGTTAAATATTATTACGTTTACTCTTCTACACAATTATTATAACAAGCGAGATAAATAAATAATGAAATTTGGAACAATCATGAAATACAAATCAATTCAAAGAACTGAGACCTTCCTTTGTATTACAGAGCCCAAAAGCACGGTCTAGTAGAGTCTTGATGATTCCTCTCT
>WOGN01005788.1:0-12917 GCA_015342105.1 Leptinotarsa texana
AAATTGCACTCACATAGAATACTACCATCCTCACTGGTATACACCGATGTTTCGCCTCAAGACACTTGCCCTAAGGCTCTTCAGTACCAAATTGGATAACGTTATAGAAAATACACACACTTCATTCATGTTTATATGAAAGTAGGACTTTCTTTCAGTTTGTCTCTGAAAGTTACTTCTTTGCATGGTCTACACATCCATGTACAGAGTTGATTCCTTCCTTTTTTTGGAAGATTCCCTCATCTTCCCTTTTTTTGTATCAAGATGGAGTAGTAGAAAGCCAAAAACTTTCGTTCCCAAAAAGATATAAGTATGTAGTTGAATATATATCTCTCCACGTGTTTCGTTTGTACTTTTTCGTTTATTAGGAAAATGGACTCTTTTTTTATTTCTTCATGAAAGACAATAAATAATGTATTATCATCACTGATATTTTTATTCATATTATTAAGGTCGGGTACATGTGGGACTTCTCTCGTACCAAACCAATCGTAATTACAAACAGTTTTGATGCGTCTCAACCAATTTGTTTGCGTCCCAGGAAAATAATTACCGAAGTGTATGATTCATCATCGTCAGACGAAATCGCGCATCAGCATAATCATTAATGGGTTTTCGAACACGTTGATCAAGCGAAGGTGACCCAGAGAAGGAACTTTTCAATGTCAAGATAGTTTGTTCTATGAATAGTAATCGAGTCGAAGGAATTCCCAGGTATTTTCGGATTACTCGGAAAAACTGTGATTATTTCAAATAATGACCGGTTAACAAAGTGATGACGTCATTCGTTCGCTGGAAAAACGCACGTTGGGAAAATTGTTAGGGAAGGAAGTTGTTAGATCCTCGCAGATATGTACCTGCACTGAATGCCAAGTGGAACTAAGGATTCACTCAGATGTTGAGAGAAAAGTAAAGCATTTTATTTGTACATATAGATTAGTGAAAAGTTCAATTTTTCTTCATGTGATAATTATTGATTTAGTTTATTGAAGTGGTTTGAGAAAAAACCTCTGAATTACAGATTTTCTTCTTCAGTTTGTGCACTAAACATTCCTAATGAAATAGTAACATTTTCGTGAACGATACTCACACAACGTAAAATATAAAAGAGAGAAATAACGTGAATTTTATTTACAGAAATAACATTCATTTCAAATCAGACGAATCCTTACAAAAGGTTTACAACTATGTTTTGTCAAGTGAAAGACTACAATTTGTGACTCTCAGCAATCATCTCTAGAGATTTACATCAAAGCATTATTGTTAAATGTCGGAACATTACTCCATAAGTGCTTCAGATCATTCGACACCTCTGTTGAGCCTGCTACCAATGACAACCCAAAAAGTCACCTTCAAATAACACCTTCAAACCTTCAGATTCACCTTCAAACATGAACTTATGATTCATGCCCATTTACTCAGTGTGTTTTTTTGTCACTTTTCTGTTTTCTATTTGTGGGATATGCACTTCATGCCTTTGTAATTTATATAAATGGTATAGATAGGTATGATTAATCTTCCAATTCTTGTGTGGGTATATTTCTTGAGCCCCCAAACCAATCCATATTCCATTTCTACTCTTACTTCAGTATTGTGTTTTTCAGTGTTGAGACAATTTTAAACTGTCCTTCATGGTGAATTGTCCTATTCAAAATTCAACTCACGGATTATTTTCTGACCCTAATATACTCCTTTATTATATACCCATTCAAACGCTCGTATAGAAAATAGAGCCCTAATAAATAATTACCAATATAACCTTAATTTAACGAAAAACTCTTAGTGACGGGATTTCAAGTTTGCATTTGTGTTTTTTCAACAAAAAATGTGAAAGTTTTTGAAGGCATTTCTGAAAAAATGGATTTCATCGTTCAATGAAATTCCAGTATCAATTATTGGATTTTCATTGACATTTAGAGAAACCATTGACGAAAGTTCATCCGCAAAGAATTTCGCAAGGAAGTAGAGCATGAAGTTGAATATGTTAGGTGTATAAAAACAGGTTTAGGAAAATTTCCAAAGGAAAAAGCTTTTTTCCAAGTTTTACCGTATTTCAAATTATGATAAATTCCAATAAAATGAAGCAAGTTGATGGACCAAGTATCCCAAATTTCGACATCTTCGTCTTCAAATAAACTAATTTTCAGCGTGTTTTCACATAGTACGATAAACGATTTGAGTCAAGAACTGTTCAAATACAAAATTTGCCTGTTAACGAGATTTTTATGTACTTTTATACCAAACACTGCGAGCCCTTTTTAGCTAAGCATTATTTAATTTTTGTATACTAGCCTCTCACCCTTTATTCAGTTTTGACAAGTAGCCTATTGGTCAGATCCGGATTACATGCCAGTATTTATGTATCTCCGCCTCACTCAATTCATACCTAAAAATAATTTTGCATAATAAAGGTGAAAAGCTTCACACTACGAATCTGGCCAGCCCATCAGGACCTGATAGCCAACGGCTAGCCCTTGTGTCCTTTGAACGCAATTCATTGAGGTCCCATTTGTAAAAAGGGGCAGTTTTTATCGTCTAGAAAGCTAGTTTACAAGAGAAAAAATTAAAAGGGTTGAAAAAGTGAATATAGGGCTGAATTCGTCAAGTCATGCCACGGTCCGTTTGTTCTTTCTGATTTAGAGGACAAAATTAATTTAAAACAAAGTCTGTGCGGCAGATGGTATATCTAATGATATTTTAATTGGGTTATGTTTCGATTTGAGTGGCCTTGAATATAATAGTTTTTTAGGGAGGTTATCAAACATCATTTAAAGTGTGTTTTCTGAGTTACTCGGCAATTTCTATAAAGGCGTGGATTATCTAATAACAAAAACCACATTAGGAAGCTCTGGAAAAACTATCTTGAAATGATGGATTCTAGTGAAGCAAGTACTTTGGCAAGATAATCAACCAATCAGGAAATCACTGGCAAATAATTAAAGACACATTCAACAACAATACAAAAACATCTATAAAGAAATCATTAGCTGACAACTCATGCAGATTTTGTTGGAGAAGCCATCATTAATAATTGAGTCAATTATTTCTTTCAAATTTATGTTTTGGTTTTAGCTCAATTCATCGTCAGGGGTCTGCAACACAATAACTTGTCATTTTTTACAATACGTCACATTTAGTTAGACTTGATATGTTTTAAATAGGTTTTTCCGTTAACCAGCTGTCGCACCTCTACGAACGACAACCCTCACAAGTCGAAACTTATATGAGCGAAGGATTAACGAGGTCTCACCTTTTAACGTGTGATTCCTAACACGGGATAACGTCAAACATCATAGAATTCATACAATTAACGACAATGATGCATCCAGGTTAGAACAATATTTTTTCAACAGTTTTTTGAAGGTTTTAGTAACGACAGGCTACAAAAATATAAAATTTCATAGAAAATAATGAAATAGCATTGAATCAAGTTAATTTGACGAAACACACCTTTCTGAAAACGTAATTTCAATTACTTGTAATTTAATTACGTTATTATTCTGATAGTTAGCACAATAAATACGTTGAAGCTCAGAAGATGTATTTCAAAAACTGAATCAGGAGATAGTTTTTTGAAATATGTATAGTTAGCCCAGGCAGGCATTCCAACGTCTCTCCAAGCTGACTTTGCTTGATTTCTGCAACATTTCGTATACAAAAATATCAAGTGTTAATTGAATTCTGGAACACACTGTATAGAAATGATATGTGACAGTATTTACAATAACATGCAGACACAAAGTGGAAATTTTCTGGGGTATCATTTGATAAAAAAAAGTTAGGAGTGGTTTCTTGCAATCTGCAATGTTTATAAAGATTTCAAAAATGATCTGGGACACCCTGCATACTAACGATCTGTTTTCGAAACGGTTCATTCTATTAATTCTTTCCTGAAATCGAGAGGTCCGATGTCGGAAGGTAATTTGCTGAAAGTAGCAATTATACGAGGTTGTCCACAGCCTGTATGCACGCCCTGTCTTTTGTTAGACCGGAAGTGACCATTTGACCATTTGTTCGTCATTTAACTAATTTTGCACAATAAATACATTCGCATTGTTGTTTTTATGTCACGGTCGAAGTAAGCGTGGCAATGCGACTATTCAAAAGATTATTTCGGGCTGATAGGGATGTCAATGTATTTGTGTAGGTGTCCAATGGCGACACATTTATTACAACGATTAGGCGGAACATTTTTCAGAACAGATAGACAAATCTAGATGGGCATGGAACATTTGTCAATAGAGTAGATTCGATTTTCAAGTTGAATACGAGATGGAAACTGGATTTGATATGGAATAATTATGTATTTACAGAACTATTTGTAATTTGAAAAATAATGGTGTTTTCACTGCCACCACTGCCACTACCATGCAAGTAAAATGTATTTCCACAGCACTTGAAACTAACACTACAGTACCTCTTTCATTTCCTTCTGTACATTTACCTAAAACGTATAATCTATAGCATATTTATGAGATTTGCGTGAAGAAACTTGTCAGATCCAAATTTACAAATGTCATTTCCTACAAAACCATTATTCACAAAATTGAAATTCAAATACCGTTCTTAAGAGAACTTTAAACGCTTTGAAATGATATCTTAGCTAAACCCTCATTTAGGGGTTGAATTTTTGGGGGCAAAAATACCGGAAAAGAGTGTCTACGACTCGTCTTTGCGTTTTCCTTGAACTATTTGTTGATAATACAGATAAATGTTAGTACAAACATTAAAAAATTTTGTTATAAAAAGTACAAATCCACAGTTTTCCAACGCTCTATTCGATAAATGAGACTTGCATTTTTCACTAACGTTTACTAGTAAGCCCGCCTTCAAATGATGCAATAAGTAGATTTCCGGTGTTTTAGATTCCAGGAAATTTTAATATTATTCAGATTATGGAAGGTAAAAAAACAAGAAGAGATCGATAAAAATATTTTTATTTCTTTCGAACCGCAAGGTATGCATCCCTGAGCTTTTCGAGTATAAACATGAAATATTCATTGGTCCATTTGAAAAAAAAATCGAACTAATTGATTTCGAGTTTCGATTCTCCCAGTATTAGAAAGAAGATTATGGTCAAATTATTATTAGACAATGAAAAAAAAACAATTTTTAAACATCTTCTTAGAAAAACAGACTTTCCAAATGAGTTTTTATTGAAAATAGGCATAGTTAAATGATTAGATCAACTTTTTGATGTGGCATAACTCCTCAATTGTAAAAGCAATATAAATTATTTCAACACACGAAACAACTTCGATATGCCACGCTTTTACTAGGTACTCTGTATATCAAAGAATATTTCCAGAGAGGTCCAATGCATTGGTATCTTAAAATTTAAATCTAAACTTCTAATGAAAGAATGTGACATACAATGTATGTTATCTCTCATTCATTCCTAGTGTTAACAACTCTGATCATTCAGAACGATGTTGATAGTTCCACACGATTCTTCGTGACCGTGTGCGATATCGAATATCAAATTTGTGGTTGGACCTGGATATGGAAATATCCGTTTTCAGTGGTTACTGGTTTCCCGTTTCCCGTTTGTGTTTTCATGTTTATAATTGATATAACTTTCATATCATATTCCCTATCGATAAAAAATTAACGGCCAGGTGTGCACATTCCGCAAACCAACGGTATCGAAGTTAAAAAACAATTGATTCAATAAAACCATTTATCAAATTTATCAGTAACTTTACTGTGAATTTTGCCTGTATACTCCAAAACACGAAATAATTTGAATTTTACACAAAATTATACTAGCCTTGTTTTCTTTTTCAACTCCATATAGAAAACTCTTATATACAATCGTATAAAAGTCGAAAAGGTTGATTGACTTTTTTTGTATACAAATATGCCCTACACTGGATGACACTGAATTTCCTCAGTTCGGCTTCCTTATAGATGTAGCCATGTTTGAATGACATATTCCATTTCCATTCAACATTACACAAGGCGTTCCTTATCGGTTTCCTTATCAGAATTTTGACTTTATCCCAATTCAACACATATGCATCAGCTTTTATTAAAATATGCCCTACTAATTTGGATTCTCCTACATTTAGATTTTTTACAGTATTCTGATGTTCAGATTTTCTTATTCTGAGAAGTCTTGAATTCTCGTCAATATTATGTTTGACCACAAATACATGTAAATTTGTCGTTTCTCGTTTGCCGGTTTTGTTTGAGTCAATTGAGATCATTTTATGAAATAGAAAAAAAGAATAGAGGTAATTACCGACACGCCATCCAAAGAAAATTATGTTTTCATTAAAAATTAGTGGTCGATACAGGCCGATACTTTATGAAAATCCATATCAAAAGTAACTAATATGATTTAGTTTGTTTTCCACTATAAAAGGTTTCGTTATACAATTGCTTCCTCAAGCCGAATCTGATTAATTACTTTCAAATATTTTATATTCTGAAAACATTACCATGATTTACGGTCCGATTTATTCTTATCTAGTTTCAACCACCTGGAAAGAGCGGATACCATCATTTCACTAACTAGTTAAAGCAAGTAATTACATTTGAAAATACTCTTTCACTAGTAAAATTATTAGAAAAACAAGTCAATGAATTAATGAAAATTACATAATAATTATTCTAGGGCGACAATCTTGATTTTCTGGTGAGAACATTTTAAGTGACGGAGAAATATTCAACTCAATTTGGTCTTACATTAGATATTGGGAATTTTTTGTATTTATTGATTTCCATTCCAGAAGATAAAGTTTCAAACAATTTATACACTCTTGACACCAAACTCTTCTCTTTGCTATTTGTTGTTGTATTTGAATCTACATTTTTTTTAAATTGGGAATTTTCAAACTAGGTTGGCTCAAATATGTTCTATAATTTTTTCACTCATCTCTTGGAACTGTGTGAATTTTGCTTTTTGTCTTGTCTGTATATTTTTTGGAAAATAAATATTCTATTAGATTGGTATCATCTTGAATGTAATGGAAGGGAGCAGAGAATTGATGAACTCCAAGAACGTATACAACTGTCTACTTGTTCCTAAAAAACATAATGGAAAATTCATGCAGTCCTCGCTGACAGAAATTTTCATGGATGATGTGGAACGAAAAATACACGGCAACCCACCCGTTTATTGGAAATTTCCTTTGTTGGTATAGTTATGTTGATGATATTATTGCTTGTTTTATATAAAAATTGATAAAGTGCCAACAAATTTTATAAAATTTACCCGAAATAGTAGCTTCGGGCTTTCGTTATTAGTAAATCTCAAAAATAAATCAATTGTTTATCAAAAAGTTTGATTGTTCGGAACAGTAGCCACATCGTTTGTTTTCATTACTTTGTCGACTAATATTTGATGATGCGCGTGTATTCTTTCATTGTCCCAACTGCATTTGTGTTTTTTCAAATATATAGGTAAAATGTATAGTGAGAAGTGTTACTGACAAGTTAGACAGATCCCTAGATATAGATTATATTCTTTATATTTGATATATTTTAAAAGGTTTTTTGATTTTAGTGAAATGATAATCCATAAATGCCAGGAGAAACTCGTGTACCTCCCCGAATAGCATTCAAACAAATCCAATAAAAGTTTCTGCAATGAGGAAAACTATCTACAATGCTAATTTCATATGCTGATGCATTCCAATGAAGTTTGAAAAGATAATTCGTTTAACTCACATGTTGTACACACTGTAACAAGGGTTCCACAGGGTGGTCCCTATCGGGTGCAACGGCATGTCAATAAAGATATCTTCCTCTCGACTAAACAGAGTGTATTGCTTGATATGCAACGTTATACCAGGGGTGGTGTTTCTCGAAGTATCTCCTTTCAGGTCGAGAGTATGGGTATCTATCACCATCGACAGGTAATAATACTTCAACGGGCACAAACGAGATGTTAATGTAAGGATTCGTCTTACGAATGTGTTCTTATTACACATTTAAAAAAAAAGGTTGATTCCCAACTCGTTATATGAGCCAGCTTATAAAAAACGAGAGGTTTTAGTTCCACTGAAAATGTACTTAGAACAGTTTACATACAATTGTATCTACGATTAACTTGGGTTGAAAAAAAATTAAGATGTTTATAAATATTTGCTTACCAAAAATTATAATTTTTATATCGCTTTTGGCTTTGGCTTCTTCTTTAATTTCTGGAGAGTTTATAATAGTTTTTTCCGCAATTGAATTTTCCGTACAAAGTATTAAAATATTCGACAGAACATTTCAATTCGATAAGCTGTATGAAAGTTGATAAATTTTCATTTTTTATGAGATTTCTATCTTACTAGTATATACCAAAAAATTTCTGAATTTCTCATTTCATAGGGCTGTAGTCCTTTATAATCAAATGGTCCTAACTAATCAA
Source organism: Leptinotarsa texana (assembly GCA_015342105.1). Taxonomy (NCBI): domain Eukaryota; kingdom Metazoa; phylum Arthropoda; class Insecta; order Coleoptera; family Chrysomelidae; genus Leptinotarsa; species Leptinotarsa texana. Next base: position 8,366 of record WOGN01005788.1, read on the forward strand.
AAAAAAAGTTTTACAATAATTCAAATCAAATCGCATAAAGGTTACAGAAACTTATTAAATATATCTTGATTTACTCTTTCATATACCCATTCACAACTCTACATCCCACCATTCATATTGTTATGTTTATCACATTTACTATACTATTTTACCCATTATTATTATGGTTCTATATATTAGAATTCCTAATTAATAAAGTTGATTATTATCAGGTTTCATTCAGATAGCAAGATTATTATCAAAATTAAAATAGTGGCGCATTTAATTTTTCACCTGCAGGGAAACCCGGAAAAACCTGCAGCACCACAACATCAGAAGATGTTGATCGGCCAATGTCCACTCTCTCATAAAACAAAATGTAGGATGTCTCCACAGGCTCCAATGAATTCAATACATCGCCAGAACACTTTGTGACACGACTATCATCAAACCTAAACCAGTCCGTTTCGTTTATGACCAAGGCGTTATAATGACCAGATTCAATGCCAGAACCACAGTGAACAATGACTGGATGAAGAGTATTACAGTGGTCTGCTAGATTGAAGTTTTCATCTACATCGAACCTTCGTAAGAGTTTGGTGCTTCCGTCAGAGGTTGAGTCATGTTTGAAGATCATCAGTGTTATCGTTAGATTGACTGGTTCCTCAGCTATACTTGTTTTTTTATAATGGTCAGTTAGTTTAGCGCATTTTTGGCAATAAAGTTGATGTATATTAAATTTTTAACAAACATCAGTAAAGAATTCGTTTTGATCATCTAATAAAATTTTGAATGCAGATTGCAGATCTTGGCAAAAAAATTATCAGATCTCTGAAAATGATGCATCCTTTGAGAAGTTGCAGTTCGTTTTTGTTAGTCTTGTCGAACCCCGAAACAATTTGATACTATAATGTTCAATAGTCCGCAACAGATTACAAATAGTCAATCAGTGACGTATTTTGTTTCCACGCTAAGAGTTCTGCTATTTCAGAAGCTACTGCTACTGTGTGGCAATATTGATTTCTTCTGTGAACCGGGTTCCCAATGAAGAACAATTGTACTTTCATGTATCTTGCTCATTACATCTAGACGCATTTTATGACAGAGGTTTGTCGTATGGTACCTTTAAATTTAACTCATGAAGAGAAATAATCTTTCTGTACACTCTTGAATATCTATTTCCGAGGTCGAGGTGAAAAAATCAACGCTGGCTGGATACCCTACTAATTTCCTCTTCCCTTGGTAATGTGGACTTCAGGTGATAATGTTCAATGAATAGTGACTTCTCACATTTGCAAGAGTGAAGTTGAAGAAAAGGATAGGTACCTAGTGTTGTTAAAAAAATTATGATTGATGTTCCAGATACCACTAGGTAACGAGTAGATTTTCTAGATAAGTTTACCTTCAAGGTAACGATATCTAAACGATATATGCACTGATGAAAATAGAGAATTTCAGACATCTTTAGGAATTTCGTTAGTTTCTTCGGGCTTCTTTATTGGGAATAGGAAGTTGATAAATCAAGCGAATTGAGGAAATGGTTTGGAGCTTATATTGGTGAGGAAATGAAGCGACATTTTCTCTAAAAAAGTTCGTTGGGGTCTGGTCAACATATAGATATATCCCTGTCAGCATTCACTGTTCCAGGTTAATCAAAGCAGCGTGTCTAGTAAAAATGGTCATTGCAAATTTGACGCTCATTTGTTGAATTTCTGAACAATTTTTTGTCCGAATGGTTCTCAACTACTTTTAATTTGAGGTGAATTGTGGGTATATGAGATGAGATGTCCAACCTAGAAGTATACAAGTCGTGTATAAAGGGAACTGACAGAATGTTTCATAAGAAACCATAATAGGTTGTCTTCTCAAGTTTTTGACGTGCTGAATACAGATTCAAGACGGATATAATAAAAAACTAGTTTTTCAATTCAAAAGAACTACTTTCGTCTTTGAAAAGCCATTTTGACTATTCTTGATACTTTCCTGGTGCTTAGTTGTTTCAATTCGTAATATGTGTCATTATCAACAACCCTTTCAACAAGTTTTTCAACAACCCCCGTATACAGCTGCAATTAGTTTGCATTGTAACAACCAAAATCAAAAAGTATTTCACGAAGCAAAGTCTTTGATGACAGAAAGCAATGTCAGGACCTATAAAGCTCTAATCTTCAAGATATCAGCTTTGACACGATTTGGAAAGGTGAAAAGGAGCACATTCTATTGTAGAACAATTCGAGAGAAGATTTACGGCGGCTTTTAAAATAAATTGGTCTCTCGCCCGCTTTACAACTGGCGACAAAAGCTCTGCCTTGGGACATGAATTATGAGTTGAGTTATAGAGCATGCCTTCCGTTTTACCTTCCAGTTTTCATGTCACAGCCTTAGTTAATTTCAGAAGATAATGCAGTTGTTTCATAGATATGTATAGGCTCAACCTCCAAGATTTTGGTAGAATATTTCATTCGACTTTACGGAACGGTCGGGAGTAAATTATATAGACCAAAAAATAATACAGGCTTTCGAGAGATAGTCTTATGATCTGAAGTTATTGGTCAGGGGCCTCTTGTCTGGCTTGCATATTTTTGGAATTCCCATAGGTCCATGGGAAGAAGGTTGAAAGTTCAAATAGAATTACCTAATTTGATAAAAAATTATAGATATTCAACTGAGTTATTCAGTTTCAGAACTATGCAAGACAGTTTTCAGCAAGTATTCTGAGTTTTCAGTAATTTATCTCCATTGTATGTGTGAATGTGAATCATTTATTAGGACGTGAAACTAAACAGATAATGTCTTTGGTATCACTCAACGACTAAGTTACTGAGTCGCTGCTGAGACTTCGCAATCGACGTACATACCACTGATGATGTCTGCCACATTAGCGGACGAAACGTTTGGCAACACCTAATTTTTTTCCAAATATTCTAATAATGATGGCGCAACGATTTCTTTTGCGAATATGGGTAGGACATAAATGAGTCGTAAATTGTTAAAAATAGATGTCTTGCTCCTCAAAGTAGTCATTAATTTTTAACATAATTTCTTCATGGTTGAAAAATCTTTGACCACTGAACCATTCTTTCAAGTTTGGGAACAGAAAATAATCCGAGCGGGGTAAATCTGCCGAATAATATGCGTGTGGTAGCAATTCAAATTTTAATTCGGTAATTTTGGTCACTGCGATAATGGATTTGTGAGCTGGTGCATTGTTTTGATGAAATAACAATTTTTTCTTAGCCAACTGCGACTCACCCAGAGTCAAATTTAGTTCAGTTTTTATATCGGTTGGACTAAGGCCTTTCAAATGAAAGTATTGTACTTCATTTTCAAAAATTCACCGAAAACATTGGCTATTGATAGCTGTCCAACAAATACTACACAACGCAGCGTCTTCTACCGCCACCTATATTAGGTCAGGTCGGGTACTTCTGGAATAACCCTCGTACATCGACTGATGCCGAAATAAGAATAAACACTTTTTGCCGTTGAAGACATTTCCCACTACAGGTATCAACAGTGTGAAAGTACTAACGTATTTATTTTTGAGTTGATTGTGTCAGCTTCATTAGCATATAACTGAATAAACAAATAACAATATCCAATAGAAGTAACCTTGCTTCCAAACATTTTCATTAGATAGCTACATGGTTATTCAGGTTGAATAATCATTCAAGATAACCAAAAATTGCTAAAAAGTGTGATATATTTTCTGGTAAAAAACTACACTTCATGTCTATGTGCCAATAATTCAATTAAACTGAAAAAGTCTCGCCCCCTCCACATGTGACTAAATTCTCGCTGTCCAGGGGACCATTAGAACAAAAAGGAATTGTTCCAGCGGGCATGTATTTAACGGCATGGGGCAATTTTTCGAATTGACTCGCCTGTATGAACCCTTCTTTTCACAATGTAACTTTTCTATATAGAAAAGGCGTGCGAAAATTATGTCATTGACAAGTTTTTTAGCGAACATCTGGATCGAAGCGAAAGGGTCGCTATCCTCACGGGAGGTATTTAGCACCTTTGTATGTTTGTTATTATTGATCTGTCAAGACTAATAGAGTCTGTATTAATATTAATATAAAAGGATGCTGGAGGGTTTCCAAAGAGGTGTCTTTGATTTATTCTTTTCTCTCTGGACTCAGTGTTTCAGGTTACGTCGTTCTCAAAAGATATTACAACCATTTCTACATAAGTATATCGAAAATTCAAAACAACGGAATATTTTTTGGTGAAAAATATATTGAAAATTGACTTTACGTGAATCAACAAATACAAATTGCGAATAATAACTATACCAAATTCAATTAGAATTGAGAAGAGAAAATTTCAGAACCTAATAGATGAGTTGACTTGTGCATGGTTATTCATATTGGTCAAACAGGGGGAACATTTTCCTGTAGAATAAAAGAGCATCAAAGTGATGCTTTGAAAGAGAAACCCTGCAAACTATCTTCTGCCGGAGGAGTATACGTTCTAACATGACTACGGAGTAGTAGAAAAAAAAAGCGGCTGTGTTTTAGACCACACGACTGAAGTAAAACTTCTTTGACTCCATAAACATAATATACCC
>WOGN01005789.1:0-12917 GCA_015342105.1 Leptinotarsa texana
AAACAAGTGTGCTGTCGTCAGCAAAGCAATATATTGGATTCTTGTTTTTTTTCCAATAAGTCGTTGATATACAACAGAGGGTTGAAGACAATATGGATCCATGGAGAACACCAACATTGATGGTGAAAGTATTCGAGAGGTATCCATCGACGGCCACTAGCAGGGAACGTTATTTCAGAAAACTGAAGACCCCATACACATAAATGATCTGACAAGCCATAGCATCGAAGTTTGGCCAGCAAATCCTCATGCTACACACGGTCAAAAGCCTTAAAAATATCAATCCCAACAGCTCTTGATTTTTCATGTTTCTACATTTCGTCATTCCAAATATGGGTGACATACGATAGAAAGTCGCCTATTGATCTTTGTTTCCGAAAGCAATATTGATGATCGCTAAAGATGTTGAAGTTTTTCAAATATTTGAGGATATGGTGGTTTACGACTTTCTTCATGTTTTTTGATGGTACGGATAGCAAAGCGTCTGGTCTATAATTATTTTGAAGATTTTTCTTGCCCTTTTCGAGAATAGCTAGAACGCAAGCAATCTTCCAACAAAAACGTACGGCCTTGAAGTCAAAAGATGGAGGCAGAATATACCGAATTTCCAAGGTATCATCAGCCAATTCTGAAAACAATTTAAACAATTAGGAAAATGTAAAGTATTGAAATTGTTGAAATCTTAATTCTAGATACTTAATATATTGGAATTTTGGAACAGTTTTCAAGTTCTCAGAACATTTTTCTATAAACTAGAATGTTCTTATGAATGAAAGCAATTTCTACTTCTTGAATTTCACCTCCCATTTACTATATGAATAATACTCTCACAACTCCAACTGTGTTACACATTTTTTTTCGAATAAAATATTTTACAAAGACATAGTAACATTGTATCAACCTGCAACTTTGAGGAGCTATAGGCGTATCCTCCAGTACAAATGATTCCACAATACTCAAATCCATGATCGAACCGAACCCCCGGATATAAGCAGTTGTTCACCATTCAGATGTTTTTGTCTTCGAAAGATCTATGACGGCGTTAATTTTCTTGCAAGAAATATATAACTTCAGCTACCCCTTTTGCTTTCCTCAAGTGGGAGCAAAAGCAAAAAGCTTCGGAACGCTTAAGAGTCTTTATCGAGAATTGAAATTTATTGTTTTCACCATCGATTGCTTAGATATTCGAGAGTTCATTTGAATATTTCGAGGATGGTAATTTATCCAAGCGATTAAAACTTCATCGGTTAGGAGAATTCATTAAACTTATACCGAACGACAATCCGAGGAGATGTTATTTGATGATATTGAGCTCAAATGCATTTTCATAGAGAGTGCAGCATTATGATAATATCCTAGATGTCAAATAAGAAGAATTCTGATATTACAAAAAAGAGTCTGAAGGAATAAAAAATTTGTTTCAATTCTTTCCCAGTTTTTGTTGTTGTGGATCTTTCTCTCAGCTGGTAATCTCTCAGCAGCTTTATTACCTGCTGATAATTGGAAATGTGATTTTTCAAGAAACCTCTTGAAACTTGAATTCTTAGTTTCCTCCAAATCTGTAGAAGATACTTGGAAGAAGTCTCATGATTGTATTGTGTTTTTTTTCATCTTCTCAAAACACTCATTACCACAATCTTGTTTTTGTACATTTCTTCAGGCCCTTTGTAGGATGTTTGTCAAATTCTTCTGGCTATAAATTTCTTCCTTAAATTTCTTCCTTCCTATGATCCGAGGCCTCAGTCATAATGGGTACCTCTGTCATTTTGGTGCATTGTATATAACTGGGGTTTCTTACAATGTGTATTATCTAAGGTGTTCACACTGACCTCCTGGTAATGATACAATTTTCTGACGCACTCAATGACCTATTTAATCATTTACCCATTTCTTACTTCTATTACTTCCATGTATAATAATTTTCATGATGTATATCAAATATCATTAGATGAAATCCTCAATTCGTATATTCTAGTGAAAATATCACTTCCTATAGTATTCGTATAGTTTTATCTTTTTGCTAAATTGGTTTTGATACATTATATCAGTGTTTGTTTATCCCTATCATGTGAAATTTCCTTCTTTTAAGTTCATTATCATTTCAAAAATGTGACAAATTCTTTTGTTTCGACTTATAAAACCTGTTTTTTTTGATTAGTGTTATAAGTTGGGGTGAAATATATTTCTTATAGTTTTTATTTAGATTAAGTATTCCGATGTCGATGATGAAATGTTCAGAAACGAAAAACTGGAGTCAAAAATGTATCATAATAGGAACAGTTATTTCACTGAAATATGAAGCGGAGAAGGCGATCCAGAGTCAGCTCAAAAGTTTACCAGATGACAAAACTCAATGAGTTAAATTACCAAACACAAAATGAAAAGATAGTTTTATTGGGGAGTAAATTTTACCTATTTGAAGTAGTTGATTATGATTTTTTCGTTATTCTCAAAACTATCATTGATTTTGTTATATAGCCTTCATCAAATTGACTTTCACATTATAGAGATCATGATAATTTAGTTATATTCAATAAAGATGATTAAGTTAAATAAGTTGAGTAAACCTATGCAGCATCATAAACATAGATATCATAAAAACTCTAGAAATTCCTGATTGAATTGAATTTTCACTAGCTGGGTAAATATACAGCTTTATTCAAAACTCGTTGTAAACGACTGTTGGCTTCTTCAAAAATAGAAGTATCATCGGGAAAAAGCGCTATCGATGCAGTGCCATTTATATATAGCAAGAACAGTAAAGGTCCTAAGACTGAGCTTTGTGGAACACCGAATTCCAAGATAGAAATTTTACACGAACCCAATTGTACTTGGTTTATTGGTCATTGAATTTAGTACTTCCGAATGTTTTGTGTTGTTGATAAGATTATTATTTCATTGGACATTTTTGATCAAAATATTAAAATTAGCTTAAAACAAAATCAACAATGACTGGGAGACTCAAATAGGGTGTGGATTTTTTGAGGATTCCATTCCAAAAACTCAAACAGGGGAAGTTTTTTGAATACTGTTGATGCTTTTTCTAGGAGTTTATTTTGACGTCCCTCCAAGGTGACTTTGTTTCATTTGTGCAATTATTCTCATGACTAAAATATCGCATATTGACTAAATTCTGGAACATCGGAATTCTAGACTGAAACAAAGTGGACATTTTTTGGGGGTGTCAAGTTGGGTCTGGTTTCTTAGAAACTACGATAGATACAACAGTTTCAAAGATGATCCCAGATGGACATTCTGAAGTCTACCGATATCGTCTACGTTTCATTTTTCTAGCTCCATAAGTTACGGCTAAATTCTGAGACATCCTGAATACTGAGTCATCAAATAATGGTATAGAACCACGGTCTATTTTTGAATCAATGCATTCATTCATAATATTCAATCATTGTCTTCATGATGTATACTGATCAGTTTCCTTCGAAGAATTTTCATTAATTTCACAATATATAAAAATATTTCGAAATGATTGGGTTATATTCAAAATTTCAGTTTCTTATATCCCTTTTATCGTAGACATTTATGGAATAAAAATAACAGTAAGAAAATATTTCAAACTGAGTGTTATGCTTTTTATACGAATATCAAATTAGAATCAATTATAAAAACCATTATATTTTTTTTCTAAACAGTCACATTTCGAAAATGTATTCTCTTGAAAGGTTTTTTTCAGTAATCAAATACTTCATGTACTTATAATGTACTGTTTGGAATCTTTGGTGTAGTAATGAATATTACTGGAGTTCTTTCTCAACACCAAATCGTTATTTTTTAACATCTCGACACGTGTTTCGATCACCAAGTGATCATCTTCAAGAGGAAGACCAAACAGTTTAATCTTTCTCTTGAAGATGATCACTTGGTGTTAAAAATAACAAATTGGTGTTGGAAAAGAACTCCAGTAATATTAAATACTTTATGTATCAATTTCATCAGTTTGGACTTCCATTGTCTAATATTATATAAAATGATTTGAAATCCCTAAAAGAACCAATATAAATATAAAATTGAAAACAATAGTTGAAAATAATCATTATATTAAGCAAAAAACCTTGTAATGATATTATGTATCCTGCCAAGCTATTGTAGAGATACGCAACATATGGAAACAAATATGACCGCTAAACGGTCATATGGGACATAAGAGGAGAAAAGTTAAAGAACTCGAATGACCCATAAATCATCTCTCGCAGATATTAGTCAAGTCATTACCCAAAGACGATTGTGGATACTAACAATCGAAACGTCTTGAAGTAACTTAGCTTGGAATCTCTTAATTTTTATTTTTTGTTCTTATTTTTCGTTCAATTGTTCTATTTTTTACTAATATTTTATTTCATTACAATTACATTTCATCATTTATTTTGCTTAATATAATTGTTATTTCCATCTATTGTTTTTAAATTTTCATTTACATTGGTTCCTTCAGGGATTTCAAATCATTTTATATAATTTTAGACAATAGAAGTCCGAGCTAATGAAATTCATCATGAAACATTGTCAATCACCTTCAAACAAACTTTATGTATCAACCATTAGTGTATAAAAAAACAAATGTCTAAAACCGATGTAGCCAATATTTACACCCCATCTGAATGCAAGGAGCCACTTCGTCGCATCGCAACCCCATCTCCGCATCCAGCAAGCTGTGGAAATTGCGGACAAATTTGCTTTTTTTACACCGTTTAACCTTTTATCGAGTATATTTTTATTCGGGACGTTTTCAGTATCCCGAGGGTAGTTTTGGGGTATGCTTCGGATATTGTTACTTGTTATCAGTGGTTTCAATAGGCCCTCGAACTCAATGACCAATACCAAGGGTTGTTTTATAGTGATTTTATACCGGAATAGAGATAAAAAGATCAATTTGAAAAGCCTCCCATGTAATAGAAGGACTGTTTTGTTTGGGAAATCTTTTTTTTTCAGGGGTTGGATCGTGTATTATTTGAGGATTCAATTAGTGGCGAGGGGTTGTATACTTATTAGGTTTGTGGGGTTTTCTGGAGTCTATAAAAAGAGTTTTTGTAGTTAACGTTCATTCAGGAGTATTTGATTTACAGAATACTTTAAGTGAATTCAGAATATAGCTTTGGTACATTGATATTCAAATCGATTGAACATATAGATTTACTTTATACTAATCATGGTACTCAGGATCTTCTGAATTGTATTTTGTCAGGTAGAGTGGCATGAATTATGAAGAACGCGAATAAAAATTCTTACCCAGATTAGGAATTATCACTCATGATTTTGGGAAGATTCAAATGATCAGATGGTGCATCTCTAACTCACACAGTACTTGATTCACTTCATAGTTATACAAATTATTCATTACCACCTTGTGTCGGCGCCAGCATGACACCGACACAAGGAGCATCAGTGAGTTCCTCAAATAAGTACATGCAAAAGGTCTAAGGTATGTGAATTGTGAGAATAAATATTCTCAAAGAACCTTCAGTCAAGGAATCAAATACAAAGATCAGTTCAGCTCCACCAACTAGTGAAAGTGATATTCAGAAAGTAATCATCAAATAAAGCAGTACAGCCATCTCATCGTCGAAGACGGAGGATCTAGAAATTCAAAAAAAAACTCGAACCTAAAAGTCAAGATAACATATCGAATATAATACCCGGTTCAAGTGTATATACGACTACCACAAGAGAGTACTCTACAAGTACTACAAGACCTTGCAAATGCCTCTGAGTCAGTAAATGGCACTCATACAGAAAAAATGATGGTTTCAGTCTCGTGAAATTGAAAAAATGAATTAACAAATCCGCTATTGTTGGTAGTTTGAACGAATCCAAAGCAAAGAAGAGTTGTGCTATTCTGCACGTTTATAAACTTTATCAAGATACTACTTCCAAGGGGCTCAGTGAAAATCTATACGGAATGTTTCCTGAGGCCGTTAGTATTACTCAGCATTCAAAGTAACCATACACAGAAGAAACTAAGATGCTATGATGGCACCATTCATGTGGCCCAAGGTTACGGTGGTTGGTAGGTTTTTCTCAGACTTGTAGAGAGAACCAAGGCGTTATGATAACCTCCCGAGATTTTTCTCAAAAATGTAAACACTTTCACTATCTTTCATTTGAGTATTCAGTGTTTCGAAAACAAAATGAAATAACTTGAATACTTCTTGAATAACAAAAATATCAGTGCTTTATGTTTGTCCGAACATTGGCAATCCAACTTGAAAGGTGTTAATATAGCGGAATACTATTTGGCTTCCTATTACTTCAAAAGTTTAAATCAACATGGATGCGTTCGCATTTTCTCAAAGTCAAATATTAGATGTCAACCTAAAGAAACGAAAGCTTATAACCAAGAATTTGTTTCAGAATTATGTGCCTTAGAATTACCCAGTTTCAAATTCATTATTATTACTTCATATCGATATGTGAAGGTGATTTTCATCTTCATCTTGACCATCTTGAGGAACTGCTATCAAATATTTCTACTAAACATTTTCAAAAAAGTTTCAACTGGTGACTTCAATATTAATTTCAAATCAAAATCTTCTGAATTATTACTGTTTTTTTACTCTCATAATCTTTTGATCTAGAAGTTACTATTCAAGAAGATATAAGAGTTACCCGCCAATCTGCAACGTGTATCGATAATATAATTACAGATATATACGAAAATCGTATCGTAGGAACATATGACCCTTGTCTGTCAAACATGGGACAATACATAAGCGTCCCTTTAAACGGACGTCTTCTGTAATCTAAATAGTGGATTACAGAAAGCAGTAGACGAAAAAATCGAAAGCAATATTCAGTGGCCGCTTAGTACTTGAACAGAAAAGTTTTCCCTTAAAAAATGACCTTCAAATAAGCTACCAGTAGAATGATTCAACGAAAAATTGGAGGAAAAGCAAAAAATTCTATCATCTATTAAAATAATTTGCAATAAAACCAGCAATCCAGAATATTGGTTATTTTACAAAATTTTATTTCACAAATACAAAAAGGGTCGCCTATGAGAACTTTCTCACTAGATCTACCAATTAATTAAAGATAGCTGGAAATCATAAATTTGTAACACCATAGAAATGGTAATAAAAATGATCATAACCCTGACGACTTCTTCCGATTTTTTCAGAACAGTTGCAGAAAACACTATCAAAACTTTACCAAACTCCCATTTATCTCTTACTGATCTCTTAAGAAAATTACCATCATATAAACAGTTTCTTTTCATCCCCAACCACACTATCTGAAGTACTAACTGAAGTACTCTCAGGTATCAAACGACTGAAAAATTATAGTGCAGCACATGCCTTCGAATTAAATGCATTGCTCATTAAGGAGACATTAGTGTCAGACAGTAACTTTTAGATTAATGTATTATTGGTATATATTTCGGGTTGTTTCTGAATATACTGGCACTTCTGTCGACACAACACAGAATAAAATTAACGATTAAAATAGAACTGTATTCAGATACTGTAATATTTGCATTAAATGTTCTTTTAATCCAATTTTCAATCTAGCCAGTGTGAACTACCTCTGGACTATTGCAGTTCTATTAAACGAAAAGTTGAGTCAATGTTTTCAGTTTTCACTCGAATAATTTTGTGTCTCAATTTTTCAACCTCATGTGTTTCATAATGTGAAGGTTGTTTCGAACTAATTTTTCAATTTTCTTTCCGATAATATAGCTTCGAGATTTTTTGGTTCCTAAAAACTTGTGACGCACTGTTTGGAACCTTTGGTGTAGCAATGAATATTACTGAAGTTTTTTTTCAACACCAAATCCATTATTTTAACACCTCGATACGTGTTTCGATCATCAAGTGATCATCTTCAAGAGAAAGATTGAACTAATAATACTATTCCTTAGCTACTCCTTAATTATACCATACAGGTATACCATACATAGATACAGGTATCTACCTGTTATGGTACTGCGTGTTGAGTGTCTTAAATTAATTTAACAATGTGTAATAGTCAAATAAATTAAATAATTGGAATATTCTAAGCTATATAAAATTGATTTTACAGCTGTCGTACCCCTACGAACGACAACCCTCAGAGTCTAAACTTGTGCGACCTAAAGACTAACGAGGTCTTACCTTTTGACGTGTGATTCCTAACACTGAATATAATATCAACGGAATAAAATATCAACATTTCAGAAGTTCTGGAGATATTTCTTTTCATTTTGATTTGAAAAAAACTTTTGGTTTTCTACTTATTCATTACGCAATATGCACTTATTCAATTATTTTCGCTGTGACCGTAATTGTGCTACAATATAACGAAACGCCATTATTGTGCATTTTCCTTTTTCAATATTGTCTATGCATATACTTTCCGAAGCGTAAAGCAGTAACATAATTTGCTATAACCGATGAGCAAGATGCATTAAAATTCACATCAAAGGTAAAGAAAAACCCTTTTATGATAATATCTCTATCTCGTTCTATATTTCAGCTTGCACAAAGCTCCAGGGAGGTTATAAAACAAAAAGACACGTTGAATATTTTTCGCTTGTATCATATAGAAGTATTGTGTGGAATATATGTGCCTCGAATATGATTTCACTTTGAAATTTCATATATATTTTTTTCATATTTATAGCATAACCGTCCATTGCGATAATAGAGTAAAGGACGCGGTTTTTAGTATCGAGTTGACCTGAAAATATTTCAATGGGGATTGTTGGAAATGGGAATGAGATGACCAAAATACACTCGTGAATTGTTTCACGGCTTGACTGAAAAATAATTACTTAAAACGAAAATAATATTACTCTACCCTCGCAATCACCTTGATACATCATGCTAGTGTAATGAATGTTTCCAAGAATGACAATGGTTACATTTCTGAGAGATACGCTTTTCATAAATCAATTGGATATTTCAAAATAAATTTTATGAACAAAATATATACATTGAAGAAAATATATTAAAATGATGAAAATCTACTTGAAAATTCCAGATTTTTTTCTGCTCTTCAGATGTGGGAAATTCCTACAATAAAATCACAACCCAATACCAGTAGAAGAAGTCTTCATAAATATCTTGTTCATTATAGTATATCATAAGTCTACAACGTATCTAATTACTTCTGGTGTTACTCAGAGCTCTAACCTAGATCCTCTTCTTTTTGTTACTCATTAATTATTTATGTGAAAGTTTGAATTGTGATCGGTTTTTATGATGTGTTGAAGTTATATTCAATAATTATTGACATGAATTATTACGATGATCTTCTGTTTGATTTAGCAACAGTGATAACTCAAAACTTAATGTGAGGAGGTTTGAAGCTATCTATTTTACCATTTGTGTAACACATTTCATAAAAATCACCTGCATTCCTGAAAGGTTTATTTCATTATTAGTAATTGCAGCAATTTTCAAAATATCACAGAGGTGATATTATTGTGTTTTTTCTATGTATAATGTGTTGTTTTTATGGTTACCTGAGAACCATTGAAATGAACCAGCAGTTTCCAATCGTTTCAGCTTTTTACATGTTAATTTTTTTCAAAGTCGATCTATTTAAAAAAAAACGGGTCTTACGGAAAGAAGCAAAAAATAATTGAAATTTAAATACCCTCCACAAAGATTTGTGTTCACATTTCACTTTTTCTTGTTCAGTTTGTACGCCAAACGTTCATGAATGAGTATTGATATAGAATTTCACTTACTCAGTCTTGTGGTGTATTTTCAGGTGTTTCGGGTGAAAATATTTGTCTTTGTTAGAAAAACTGTTTCCTAAAACTTTTTGACACCGGATACATTACTTTTATTCCTCTTTCATCATAACATTGTTGGCCTACAATTTGTTTAAGGTCCCTATTATTCATTTAGATACATACTTATATGATGTCATGATTCGCTGTAATATTTTAACCCTTCCTATCAATATCATGTATTGTCGTGGCGATTTCAATGTTCGTGTTAGTAAATAAAGTCTAAAATGTACAGGAGGCATTAATGAGCCTAGTCGAGATCTGAAAACGTTGAAATGAAATAATTTATGCGATAGATTGTGAATTATGGTATCGCGTTTATAGTTTTAATTCGTTAAGTTGGTATCGGCGAAAGTCAGGCACAAAATATAAATTAAGCAGGGGGAGATTTTAAACTAAATCATTAATACGTTTACGAAAACGAATAATTTACTTTATGGTAATTCGTTTTCACTATTATAAATTTTACCAATTTTATCGCACGAATTAATTGTGATGTTATTTCTAGAATGACCTCGAAGATTTAATGATTTCAGTGGAAATTCACCTACTTTTTCGTGTTACAAAATCTATTTTTACACAATACTCGAAATCACTTTTCAAAGATTCAAACACCATTCAACTCAGGAAAATGCAATGAATAATACCTGAGTGACTACTGTGTCAATATTTAATTGGAATTGGAAGTTTTTTTCACATCTCATATAGTCTATGAACAAAATTGAATAATCCATTGTGGATCCAACTTTTGAAGGTAGATATAGTTTGATATGAATTGATCAATAATAGGAAATAGTCAAAAATTTTATCTTTGTTACATGTTTGGTTTGGGAAAGAACGTTTTTGACTTCTACTACTCCATCTTGATACAAAAATAGATGTGGGAATCTTCCAAAGACAGGAAGGAAATAATCAATTTGAAAATAAGTAACTCTATACATGGGTGTGTAGATCATGCAAAGAAGTAACTTTCAGACACAAACTGGAAGAAAGTCCTCCTGAAACAACTACTTTCATATAAACATTGAATTAAACGAAAGAAAAAAATTATTACGAAACAAGTACTTTTATATGAACACTGAATTACACAGAAGATACTTTTTCTCTACTCAGTTTGTATTCCAAATATTGTTTATGTGTTCTTTCCCAAAAATTAATCACTCCTAAAAATATAACCCCTTCAATTCAAATAAGATTCCTCTTGGCTGGGATTTAATCAATTAGGTGAATGAATGTCAATAAGATGTCATCGATGTCATGAGTAGATCAAACTTATTCCGTGACATTGCAAATCGTAATTCATGAATGAATTGTGTCTATTTTCTATAATGTTATCCAATTTGGTACTGAAGAGCCCTAAGGCAAGTGTCTTATGGCGAAACATCGATGTATACCAGTGAGGATGACAGTGTTCCATGTACTTGCAATTTGTTACCATTCATCTTAAGTGGAACTCCTGTGGATGATATCTAATTTTATTCCATGATGAGTGTTTGGAATACAAACTGAGTAGAGAAAAGTATCTTCTGTATAATTTAGTGGTCATATAAAAGTATTTGTTTCTTTCGTGTAATTCGATGTTTATATGAAAGTAGCTGTTTCAGGAGTATTTTATTCCAGTTTGTTTCTGGAAGTTACTTCTTTGCATGATCTACTCATCGATGTACAGAGTTACTTATTTTCAAATTGATTACTTCCTTCCTTCCTTTGAAAGATTTCCACATCTTTTTTGTATCGAAATGAAGTAGTAGAAAGCCAAAAATTTTCTATCCCAAAAATTAATCACTCCTAAAAATATAACCCCTTCAATTCAAACATGTTTGGTTTGTTTTATATTGTCAAATTTAAAGCAGTGAAGAAATACAAACGTTTGATTGATAAGAAACTAATTAATACAGTTCATTGTATGATTTTCACTATAAAGAATTTTACAAAAACCGCGACACGTGTTTCGTCATACAATAGCTTTCTCAAGCATAAATGAATTTCCCCATCCGCATTCTAAAATCCAATCATTGAGAAAAATATAGTCATTGTTATCTTTATATGATTTTTCTTAGTTCTGTATGTATCTGATAGTTATATATTTATGATTTCTATCTTCTAGGTAATAATTTCAACACAAAATAATATATTTTGGAGTCTGGAGATGAATTAGATGGATCCAAAGGAATCAAATATACTGAAAAATGGATATTTCGAAAAATGCATCTCTCTCAACTGCGTACATCAGGAAGTTCTGGTTAATGTCTGCCCGGAAACAATTACTTCCCCGGCTAATACCACGCTGTATATTTATATCCGTCAGACATTTATGCAATATACCTCACAGAGGTTTATCCTCGCAGACTTTTCTCGTTTATCCAACAGCAGAAAAATGTTGAAATTATTAGAGTAGATCACCCACAGACCGGTTTCGAAGTGTTACCTCTCATCAGTGCAGGAAAGATCTGACGCAAAAAGCAAAGTGTTTGGGAATCGATTAATTTCAATGCGGCTCGACTGCATGTATGAAACCTTCGTCTAAGAGAAAAATTGTTAACTAGCAGAGCCCAAAGCGGCGAAGAAACATCCCATAAATCAGTACTCCAACAGTGATCGAAGTGTACCTGACGACTGTATCGAGGTGATATACATACATACGTACAAGTAAAAAACATGTACACCTCGGGACGACCAAAAGAGGTGAAGTGAATTAATATTGAAATTGTTTTACTTGAGAAAAGCTCGGGTTGTTACTTAAATTTTGTGTGTATTAGTATGATAATATAAGGACTGGTTATTTATTATTCAAATATTTTATTGATTATTTTATGCCTGTACGTATGTATTTAGCTACCATAAGTCAATTGTTACTTTTGTAGAAATAAATGATGAATCTAATGATGTAAATACACAAAATCCTATCATCATTTTTAAGCCACGTTTCACGTAAAAAAAAGAATATAACGTGCTTGCTGGTTAAATTTTCCACACATTGTGGACACATTGGAGAATCATTCTTTAGAGTCGTAGGGGGTTGTAGAGAATATTTCCTCAGAGCCATAGGGAGCTGTGTGGCATGGTAAAGTTGTCAGAAACGCAAGTTTCTAAATGCACAAAATTTTATGTCTATTGCACACATTGTTTACCTTTCTACAACACTGAGCGGTTTTCCGACGAGAGAAGCGGAGCCTTCCTTCCGCTTACG
>WOGN01005790.1:0-12915 GCA_015342105.1 Leptinotarsa texana
ATCACACGTTAAAAGGTAAGACCTCGTTAGTCCTTAGCTCGCACAAGTTTCTCAACTTCTGAGAGTTGTCGTTCGTATGGGAGCGGCAGCTGATTAAAGAAAAACAGATTTTGAACAAACAGATATGTGGTTCGCTTGTGATTAGAATGTCTGCCATATTATTTTTGGTTCTGGTAGTCGCTAGATCATGCGCTTACCGATTCCTGTTGGTGTTGATTTGTAGAATGCCTTCGCTGTTTCTACACTTCCTCATTTGCCTGATTTCAGCACACTCTTCGTTAGGATCGACTGTCTCATTTATCGAAGCAAGTCAGCGTATGATTTTTATTCCATACGTACCAATAAGGCGTCTCGTCCTGTTTAGCGTTTTTCGTCTTCTGGTTCTGCGTGTTATGTGTTTAGGTGTTCTCCATGCGTTTCCGCTAGTCTGATCTTGAGATGATTGGTTTGAAGTTGAAGCCAACATACGAAACCTTACCAGTTCTGCGTGTTAAATTATATTTACTAGAAACTAAATATGTATACAGTAGTATAGACACAAGTGAAGAAGCTTTTGTATAGCGAAAAATGTGTTGCGTTTCTGAAAAACTGTGAAAATCTCACCATAATCAGTTTCTTGAATAAGATACTCAGGTATTCAATAGCCCTGTTAGCTATACTGTTTGATGAAGTCGATAGCTTTTCAGTTCGATGTTCTTTGAAAGCGTGTCTTTTTAAACTATATTTAATTTTTACTTTCTAATTTCATATGCTATAAAAGCGTGTTTTTTATTTTTTTTTAAACTATACTTATGAGATATTTAAGTAACTGAATTTTTAGGTGTACATTTTACGATAACGTTGAAAGCCATATTCTCGTTTGCATTCTAATAATCGAATGGAATTTTAAAATGTATCCTTCGTTTCGTTTTCTGTACTAGAGTCAAGGGTAATTAAAAATATCTAAACATCTAAATATTTCATCTGTATTACAAAACTTCGCTAACACTTTCAATTCTCAAAGTATTTTTTTATTTTCTTTTCAACAACCCATCAAGGAGGTTACGTACAGCGCCATCTGCCCGAGAGTAGATCAAGCAATAACGTCGAAAATTCTGTCAATACAGATCCCGAGCTTGAGAGTTACAAACAAACAAAGAAACAAATATACATACATGCATACATACAAGTGAAGCTAATATGAAGCGTGTAAAAATAAATTTGGCATTGGATGAATTCACTTCACTAATCATTTTTTCTGTGACACGTTTTGGAAGGCATCATTTGAGAGAAGTATCTTTTTTGTTTTCATCCAATACTATTGTTTCTGTCCCATAGCCTCAGTTTGTTGAGTTGTTGCAGAACTGATCTTCTCGATATTATTCTTTATTAAATTTGAAATAGTCCTAGCAAAATTATGGTATGGAAATATAAAATATTTCAACCTAGTTTGCTGGGATACACTCCTGACGTTACAAGAAAACGTTGCGTTATCCAAACCGAATGTGAAATTTATGATGCCCTGTTTGGAACCTTCGGTGTAGTAATGAATATTACCCAACACCAAATTGTTATTTTTAACACCTCAACACGTGTTTCGATCATCAAGTGATCATCTTCAAGAGGAAGATTAAACGTTTAATCTTCTTCTTGAAGATACTCACTTGTTAATCGAAACACATGTCGAGGTGTTGAAAATAACGATTTGGTGTTGGGAAAGAACTCCAGTAATATTCGAATGTGAAATGATGATCCTCCGAACATAACATATCCAGTGCTCGAAATCACCATATGATATTGCTGAAAGCCGTTCAAAGTCGAAGCAAAAAGTCTAGAAGTCACCTTGTACACACAGTGGAAGGTCGTTTAATGTCGAGTCCTTGAAACTCCAAGATATCCACATGAAATAGAGTGTGAATAAGTTGTTCAAGGTCAAACCTGAAACATCACTCTGGAGTCATCTTGTCTCCGTCGTATGTCCAGGTCGTTCGGAATCAAACACAAAACACCTCCTCGAAGTCAACTTGACTACGTTGTGTGGCGTAGGTTCAGAACTTCAAGATAGTTACGTAACTGGCCGAGTTGATTCGAGGCCAAAGTCACCTTGTCGAAAATTCCGAGCATGCCATGAAAAAGTGTCAAACCTGATGTCACTCAAAAATATAGAAATATTCGATAACACTCAATCACTTTTCAACAATATTCAAAGATGAAAAGAAATTCAGAAACACAGGAATAATTTCAATAGAAAAAAAGGGGCAATGAACACTAGCAAAATATGGCTACCTGTCTTAATCGAATACAAAGTCATTTAATTCAATTAGGAAAAAGAAAAAACGAAAACACGCCCACCAATGATGTAATAAAACCGGAGACAAATTCCAACATTGTAGTTTTTACGTTTCGACTGTTACCTCGCCTTTGATAATGTCTACCGCAGTAGTAGACGAAACATCAGGCATAAAAACCTGCAGATCACGACAAAAATACCAAAAAAACATTTTGACACATTTCATTGCACTTCAATTACTCAATGAATAATTCAGTAAAAAAATGAAATACAAATCCAATCGGAAAAACAAGCTACTATGCTCTACTCATTTGTCAGACGAAAGCACTCAATATCTCAGAAAATTTTTCTCGTGAATAATTTATTACAATTTCTGTTACATGATCGCGTAAAAAGAATATTCACGTTTCAGGAAGTATTTTAATTCTCATCAGTAGCTACCTTAAGCGTTTAACTGTTCTGAACACCAGAGAATACAAGTAGATATCAATAATATTTAAGCAAATGTTTAAGTTAAATATTGAAAGTTTCAGAGTGAAAAATAATGTTTATATTAGTATTAGTGGAATCATTAAGAACTGGTTCAACTGGTTAGTTCGATATTTCTTATGCTCTCACAAATATTAATAAAACTGAACTGAAATGGTTCCTTCTCATCTGGCCCTATATCAACTAGTGAAGAATTCGAAGTTTTTTTATTCGAGAATATTGTTTAGTACATCTTTTCTGAAATTCTGAACCAACATATTTCATTCCATTCATCTCCTCTGAAGTAGCCAACTTGATTTGTGACAAGCGCATTTGGAAGAATATTGCAGATCTGATTTTTGGGAGAAGTGCTTGTTTTGGATTCATTAATATAGTATATGTGAGCAAAGGACATTTCTGGTGTTCCTCAGTGATCCAAATTTTCTCCAATCTTTTTTATATTTCACTTCAACAACCTATTGGAAAAATAATTCTATATGTTAATTGGCTGACACTCTAGTACTAGCCCTACGTTGTCTGTTCTACGTTGTCTAATAGGGCTTGTCTGCTGTCAGTGCAGATTGTTATGTTTTTGCCAGAAATTCCTTTCATATATTTTATTAATAACCATACAAAAAGTAATAATTCTTCACTAATTGTTAATTAGCATACGTCAGAGAAAGTTTCATTAACATTAAAATTTTTAATCGCATATATGAAGTACCCTCAAAATAAGTAAGAACCCACAATTTTGTTTTCCTAATCTCTTCATCATTGAAATATATGGCGTTGGAAATCCATATTTCATTCCAGAAACTTCGCGTTGAGAATTTGAAGTTGAAGTGAGACTGACAGCGATTTGACGCAAATTTCAATTGCTATCATTTCCAAAATAACTTTTTGTTTCTGAAATTTATGATAATTTTGGATTCTGCAACTCTGAAGTGTGGATTATCAGAACATTTTTTGTCAAAACAGTGAGGGGCTGTTCAACGATTGATTCGAGATACAAACAGTTCACAAAGATAGGGTTAATAATTTTGGGCAAGCTCTGTTATTTATCATAGTTACAGAAAAGAAAATTAATGCATCCATACGGAAACCAAAGTTCAGTTATCATTTGAGAACTATACCATTTATTGGACGTAGGTAGATTTTTGAGGTTCAATGGTAAAGAGAATATTTTTAAGAGAGATTCATTTTTAGGGAAGGGAAGTTTCAGTTTTCTACTTCCCCATCTTTATACAAAAAAATGTAGGAATCTTCCAAAAAAAGGAAAAAGCAATTAGTTTCAAAATGAAATCTATAAAAAAATGAGTAGATCATGCAAAGAACTTACTTTCAGACACAAACTGGAAGGCGAAGTTTCTCGCAACAACTATTTTCATGTCAACATTGAATTAACCACTGTCAGACGATCATTAGATTATCTGAAAGTGGTTAATTAGATTAGAATGCTTTCCAAAGAAATGTTTCTATATAGGTTAACATTGAATTATACAAAAAACAATTTTTTCTATTCAGTTTGTATTCCAATAATTTGTTATGAAATTGAATCAGATATCATTTACATGATTCACAATATAGAATATGAAGAAAGTGAAGTTTCACTTACATAAAATACTGTCATACTCAATCTTGGACATCAATGTTTCCTAATGCCTTATTCTCTTCAGCATCAATCTCTTCATCTCTTCACAAAATGAAGCACACAATTCATTCATAAAATTACGACTTTATGTTACGTAATGAAATTTATTCGATTATTTGATTCAATTTCAGCTACAGCAATCTCATTTGAATTGAAAAGGGTATATTTTCAAGAGAATACTTTTTGGGAGATGAAGATTTTGTCTTTCTACTTATACTTTTATACAAAAAAAATGTGGGAATCCTCCAAAGGAAGGAAGCAATGAATATCAAAATAAACTCTTCACAAATATGTAAAAATCTTGAGAAGAAGTATCTTTCAGACTCAAACTGGAAGAAAAAGCCGTATCGAAACAAATACTTCCATATAGACTTCAAAATACATGAAATATAATACTTTCGAAACAACTACTTCTATATGAACTTTTTTGGTATAAATATGGAGATGTACAAAATCAAAACCTTTTTTTCTTAAAAGTAGATACATTTAATTGTTTTTTTTTTTGGAAAAAAACTCGATAAAAATTATCAACAAATTGGTTGAACAATGAAATGTCAGTAATATGCAAATAATAAAAAATAATGGAAACGGGTTGCCTAGATATAATGTATTCAGCTCATGGAATGAAACCACAAGCTAACTCATTTTTTATAATATTTATTCAATCTAGTACGGAAACTCATTTGAGAATAAATGCACTAGATACTAGATATATTCAAGTGATTGGAATAAATGTCAAAATGGATGTTTTGAAAAAGTAACTATAAATTGGGACACCTAATAACTGAAAATAATCTCGACATATCTTTCTCGTTCAGCAAGCTCAATCGACAGAGATATTGCAATCCTATAATTAGAAGAAATATATTTTCATCCAAAGCTCTCATGTGTAATAATTCGCCTATAAACATTCTGAAATTTATGGATTCGCACACATTTCAACCTATTAACTTGAAATATAACCCTTGACTATTCTACTATCATGATGGTTTTAGGTGTATCCTGATTCTTGCTTTATTTGTGAACTAGATAAGTTTATAATAACATTCTGACTCCATCTAATGACAACTTCGAAGAGGAGTCATTTTATATATCGCGATATTTTGACTTTGACTACAAATGAAGACTATGAGCATAATTTTTATCACAAAATCTGATATAACCTTCCAGATGTATAAACAGTTTTATTACTTTTTCTTACGGAGTGGTCAATAATATTTCATTACTTAGGTATTCGTAGGTTAGTGCTTGCTTCTTTTATTTGTTGTATATTCGCAAAAGTAACGTCCCATTTGATATGTAAACTTATGAAACTGATATATAAGTTGACATATTTATTATTTCATGAAGGAAAAGAAGATGTAATTGATCATAAGGTCTGAAATATTAAATTAAGATGAAATTTTGTGTTTTTAGTTCAAGGTTTGTATATCGTTGACTATAACTCTTGGAGTGAAACTATAAATTGGACAATTTTCAGATTGAATGATATTGAAAACAGTAGTCTCAAAAAATTGAGCACAAAGTTATGTCTTCAAATATATATCGAGAGATCAACTTATGGAGAGTGAACTACTTGGTTTGATAATAGTAAGACACTAGAAAAGAGCTCAATGTGATGTGAATCATCTATGAGTTTTTACCACTTCGACTGATTAATTAGTAGAACGAATTATTATCATCCTAAGTAATAATGTTCACAAATGAATTCATTTTTGATTCTCTATAAAAAATTTTAGCAAATTTTGTCGATTCTTAGGAGTTTACCTAATCAATTAGTGATTGATGAATATCTACTAATGATTATTCAACAAACACAATAACATACTTTGCCAATATGTTTGTTATTTTGTTACAAATAGGATTCATGAAGTTCCCAGTACTGTCGGTTATTATAATTATTAATGGATTAAACGACTTACCTTAAGGAAGTTCAATCCAAATTATATGAACACGTTTGTTCTCCAATATATAACACACTGTAGTATATTCTCGTCCCACGATCGTGTCACAACATTTTAAAGATAAGTTTTTTCCTCCAGTACATGTCTCACCCGCCCGTTTCTTGCCTACTCTGCCTCGCTTAACTCATTATTCTTTGTTGTGCGAAAGTGTTCACATCTATTAACGGAAAATGCCTAAACCAATGAAGAGAACCAAACGAAAACAAATTCTAAGAAAACTAATGAAGCTTATGGACAGTGATAGTTCAAGTTCAGAAAGTAAGTTCTTTAACATTTTTTTTTCTCATTCTAGGCTATCATAACAGGAGTTATGCGTTGATTCTACTTTATGTGAATCATGTAAGGAAATGTTCGTACTGCCACTTTATGTGACATAGAACGTTACGTATCTCCTGAGACAAGGGAAAGAAAATATTTTCAAAATAGTAAACGGTTAATGAACAATTTGAGTTCATTTCGAGCAGCATAGAAGCCAGCCGTACGATTCGTCTTTTTTACTGAACAACAGTTTCTTGCTCGATAAAAACCGTAACCTCGAGAAGTTATACTTTATGTTGGCTTTCTCGAAGAAAAAGTAATGGAACTGAATGTTCATTACTTGAAAAAGTTATACAGGATGCTTATACATAAATATTGGTTTTCAGGAGAATCTGAGAGCTCTATTGAATCCATCTGTGACGAAGAGAGACAGGGCGAAGGTTCCCCAATAATACAGGTTGGAACCGATGTACATCAGCAAGAGCACTCTAGCTCTGCTCCTAGTCTACAAATTTGTCAAACAGCTGCAACCAACGTGTTAGGAGTTGAATCTTTCCTGAATGAACCACATGGTCCACCTTTGCATGAAGAAATTATTTGTAGATGGACCCACTATTTAACAAAAGGGGTGGACAAAGAACATATAAAGGGGTTATTTGAAACATATAAAATCCCTTCTAATTTTGATCTTCTTCAAGCTCCGGAGACTAACGCCGAAGTAGGCGCGCTACTCTCCGAAAGTCAGAAAAAGACGGATTCTTACCTATGTAAAATTCAAAATACCTTGGATAGAGGCCTTTGCGCCATGGGAGAAATACTCACCAACCAACTGAAAGAAAATGAGTCCAGCGAAGATACAAAAAAACTCGCAGACGCTTCCAAGCTAGTAGCAGACGCTATACACTCCATAAGCATGCACAGGCGGTTCGCCATATCTCCGGTATTATCACAAATGGCCAAAAAAGTAATCGAAAATGCACCGACTGATAAGTCATTATTTGGAAAGGCATTCCACGAAAATTGCAAATCGGCAAAGGAAATCGAAAAAACGAGCAGAGAAATAAAAATTTCCAAGCCAAAGGTATTTTCTCAAAATACTTTAAACTCCAGGCGCCAGAACTTCAAACAAAGAAAAAGACTGAGAGAGTACAGCCACACTACACACCACAAACCTGGAATAAGGAAGGAGAAAACCCATCGACATCGAAAGGAATAAACCTCCAGGTAGGACAAATTGCGGGGCGCCTAAAATTCTTTCATGAACAATGGAGAACAATAACGAATAGCAATTTCATTTTGAATTGTATTCAAGGTTATAAAATCCCATTCTTGAACATACCTACACAAAAATGTGTTCCATATAAACGTATTTTACCAAAAGATGAACAAAAACTGATAATTAGTGAAGTAAAGAAACTTTTACAAAAAGGCGCTATCAGAATATGTAAATGGAAAAAAGGTCAATTTATTTCAACTTTTTTTTTGAGGAAAAAACCTAATGGCTCCTTTAGATTTATTTTAAACCTCAAAAATCTGAATAAATTCATTTCACCACCGCACTTTAAATTAGAAGATCACAGAGTAGTTCAAAATTTGCTTCATACAAATTACTTTATGACAACTATAGATTTACAAGATGCTTATTTTTCAATCCCGATATCGGAAACACATCGAAAATATCTACGATTCATATTCAACAAAGAGATGTACGAATTTTGCTGTTTATGTTTTGGCTTAAATATAGCACCTTATTTATTCACAAAAATTTTGAAACCTATGATTCAGACATTAAGGTTGAACAAAATAATATCAATCATTTATCTTGACGATTTACTCATTTTGGGAAAATCATATGAAGAATGCCTAAGTAATACAAAATTTACAAAAAATCTTTTAGAAAAATTGGGATTTGTAATAAATTTTGAAAAAAGTTGTTTGACACCATCCAGGGAGTGCCAGTTTTTGGGTTTTATTTTCAACTCATTTGATATGTCCATCTCTTTACCGATGGATAAAAAACTTAAATTAATAAAAACACTCTGTCATTATAGAAATAGGACAATATGTCAGATTCGTGAGTTGGCACACTTGATAGGCAAACTCATATCGGTCTGCCCAGCGGTCACATATGGGTTAATGCATACAAGAAGTTTAGAAAGGCAAAAATATCTAGCTCTGAAGAACACGGGAGGCGATTATTCTTCTCAAATGTTGTTACATCCTTCTTTACAACCAGAAATTGAATGGTGGATTTCACAACTGAAGCAGTCTGAGGTGCACCATTTCAAAATCTCTGGTTATGCACTAGAAATTTACTCAGATGCATCGCTAACGGGGTGGGGCGCAATCTCAAATGCGGAAACCGCAAATGGTTTCTGGAACAAAAAAGAAAAAGAAATGCATATTAACTACCTCGAATTGCTTGCCGCTTATTATGGACTAAAATGTTTTGCCAAAGATAAAACACATTGTCGTATTTTACTTCGTATCGACAACACCACAGCAATTTCACTGATTAACAGAATGGGGGGAGTTAAATACAAATATTTGAATTCCATAACTTTCAAAATTTGGGAATGGTGCGAAAAACAGAAAATTGTGGTTTTTGCGTCATACATTAATACAAGAGAAAATTTCCTAGCAGACAAAGCTTCAAGACTTTTAGTAACAGATACTGAGTATTCCTTGAATAGTCGGATTTATGAAATAATCAGAAAAAGTTTTGGTGAACCCAAAATTGACTTATTTGCATCATATATTAATAAAAAATGTAAAACCTTTATATCATGGCACAAAGACCCTGAATCAATAGCGGTAGATGCTTTTACAATCTCATGGTCGAACACCTGCGGCTATGCATTCCCACCATTTCCTCTGATATCACGTGTTTTAAGCAAAATAGTTTTGGAAAAAGCTGAAGTAATCATGGTGGTCCCATTCTGGCCTTCACAACCATGGTACCCGCTTTTCCAAAACTTGCTTGTTTCAGATATTTTATATTTTGGACCTGAAAAGTCACTTCTTGTGTCGCCTTTCAGGAAACCACATCCTATGCACAAGAGCCTTACCCTGGCTGCAGGGAAATTATACGGAGGTCGTTCGCATTGAAAAATGTTCCTGAACCGAGCATCTCTACAATGATATCCTCACTTAGTAAAAACACTCAAAAACAATACAACTCATCATTTTCAAAATGGTGGCAATTTACAAATTCTTTAGAAATTGATAAATTCAAACCATCTGTTGGGCACGTTTTGGAATTTTTACAAAATGAACTCAATAAAGGAGCATCCTACCCAACGTTGAATACTCATCGCTCAGCTCTATCTCTACTTTTCTTTTTTTCGGAAACAGATGGAAAAATTATACGAAGATTTTTGAAAGGGGTCTTCAAAATCAAGCCAGTTTTTCCTAAATACTCTTATACTTGGGATCCCAGTCAAGTTTTGTTATATCTTGAAAAATTATACCCCTTAGCACAATTAACCCTAGTAGACGTTTCTCTGAAGCTCAGCATGCTTATGGCATTAACTTCAGCTGCAAGAGTTCAGACTCTAACAAAAATCAAAATATCAGACATACATCTTTATGAAAACGAAAAAATTGAAATTCTGGTATCCAGTGTCTTGAAAACTAGTGCACCAAATAGGGAACAACCTCTCATAATTTTTCCATTTTTTAACGAAAAACCTGAACTTTGTGTGGCATCCACCCTATTACATTATTTACAAATAACCCAACCGTTTAGAACCAGTGAAGAAAATGAAATGCTTTTTCTAACACATAAGAGACCTTATCACAATGCTTCATCACAAACCGTAAGTAGGTGGATTAAAAGTGTTCTAGAGAAAAGTGGCATTGATATCAATATTTTCAAAAGCCATTCAACTCGACATGCCGCAACTTCTGCAGCTGTCCGTGTTGGTACAGACATAGAGACAATTAGAAAAACTGCGGGTTGGTCAGAAAAATCAAAAATATTTAACAAATTCTATAATAGAAGTGTTGAATCGAATTTTGTTAATGATATAATTTCCTTAATAAAATAAGAATAAGTATATATAGGAGAATCCATTCTGTCATATTTTTGTTGTTATTCACCCATTACTGTTATATATTGGAAATAAATATTTTGCAAATGTAAAATTGTGTCTGAAATCACTGGGTAAACACTTTCTAAAATATCGCTAGATACTTTCAACAGCTACAGTGTGTTATATATTGGAGAACAAATATGTGAAATATAATTAGAATTAGTGTCTTAGAAAACGTCCATGTTGAAGATAATTTAGTGGAAAAAGGTAATGAATGCGTTCAAAATACGAGAATTGTTTGTAACACAGAAGTGAATACCTGATCCAAATGTATGTTTCATTAATACAGGAAATGCTGGAATAAACATGATTTGTCACAGTTATAAAATTAATTATAATTTCAAATAATTTTCAAGCGTATTTCCAATGTTCAATTTCCTACTAGTTGATAATTGAGTTAACAAAAGTTTCTGTCAATATCTTTAAAATTATAGAATTGTTCTCATTATTTACCTAGGTGTTTTTTTATTATTATTTACCAAGGGTGAGAAATATTAATTCTCCTTAGGGGAATGGAGTAAATAATAGCAATTTCTCATGTAAGTAGTGAAAAAACAATCTTACGTTACCTACAGTATCGGTATATATCTTCAGCGGTATAGGCAACGCACGCCAAGATAGTTCTCAGAGAGCAAGCATCTTTGCGACTAACTTAATACTTATCATTATATTATGACCAAAATTCACAAAATATATGTAAATTGAAGCCTATATGTTATTCAGATGTATTTATACAAAGTTTCATCTGAATCCGTTCAGTCGTATAGGCGTGGAAGAGCCACGCCTATACTACTGAACGGATGTATGTTACATAAATCCATCCTTAAAATATTTTACATTCATAATATCAGTGTAGATTGGTATAGATTTCACATTCATATTGATTTTAATAATTCTATTAGAGAAATTCATCATCGTTGGTAACAAAAAATGTCAATAAAGAATAGGTTATCATTCACAGTGTCCAGTACAACTGCTCATTAACCTCATCATAATTTGATTTTTTTTCAAAACTAATTTGTCAAAAAGTGTTGGTTGTGACAGTTTTATTTGCATTTTATTTTAATCCTAGCCCCTCGAACATCAATATTCGGTCTCTCATAATTATGAAGTTCGAACCGCCACTGCATGAGTTCATGTTTACACAAAGTTTGATTGATTGTCGAACTTGCAACATCTGCACTGACAGTGTGATCAGGCCAACATTCATGGAAGTTTTGATATCCAAGTCAACTATGTGGGATGTTGGAATTGAAGTTATAAATCGGAAAATGGATTGTTTTATTCTCCTTACTCTGAAGTTCATACTGAGGATCTAGCTAATAGGTCGTTCAGTCAAATAATTAGCGGAGCCCATACTCTGAAGCTCGATGAGTATTCAGCATTATTGTTGATTTGAAAATCATGAAAATCCTAATTTTTCGTTAAATTGTATTTGGACAGATGAAGCTTATATGAGCAGTGCCGACGTTTCCAACCACTACAATCCTTATACTTAAACACAACAAAATCCTCATTCTATTGTGGAGCAGAGAAGTCAAGGGAGAGTTGGATATAGTGAGTGAGCATATGTTTTCAGGGATAGAATTATCGGCCCGTTCATTTATAATGGCACTTTCACATCTCAGAGATATTTAGAAATTTCATGTCAAAATATTGAATTCCTTGTTGATGAATTGTCACTAATGGAGTTCAGAAAAGTATATTTCCAACATGACGGGGCTTCGCCTCAAAACACTGCAACTTCCACCAATTTTTTGTCTGGCTATCGGACGTAACGCCTTATACCTCTCAGGAAGGTTGAAATATTTTATTTTTGAATTTCAAATTCTAGATACGATTTGGAAGCGGCAGTAATGCAAAGTTTTGCTCCCCTCACACATATAAACGTTCATAAAAGGTATCTCCTGCATGCAAGAGAAGCTAGTAGACATTTCGAACAAATATATTTCATTGTTTGTTCTTTATCATTACCATTCGGCTTCTTCCGTAGCTTTACCAGCTTTTTTGTCATCAGTCAATAGTGTTTCTGATCTTATCGATTCCATCCTTTCTTCCATATTTATCAATATCCAAGACGTTTTTATGCTGAAGATGAAACCCTATGGCATGCCCAACTAATATTGCTCCTCCTACAGTTTAAAAAAAATACAAAGTGCATGGAACCGACCTCTTCTGAACATTATAACTGATAAACTTCTGAAATCTTCA
>WOGN01005791.1:0-12914 GCA_015342105.1 Leptinotarsa texana
AGATTCTGTGATATTACTGCGTCGAATGTGAGAAACTAATTCTCTTTCAACTCTGAAGACTCTTGTAATACAGGTCGCTGATCTGTTGAGGTTTTTGAATCAAGCGGACTGAACTACTGTACTCTTATTTACGTAGAAGAACTTTATTGTGTATGTTAATACATGAAAATAGGAAACTGACTTTTAATATAATGTTATACACACCGACAATCAACAACCAACTATTGTAACTATCCAATAAATTGACAACTACAAACTATTCAATATCAGACATTATATACAGTGTCACAAATAATGAATTAATAATTCAACAATATTATTGTGAAGTGCTTAGCTAATTCACATTTGGAATGCGTTAAAGATAAAAAATCTGCGGGAAATGTGGGAAGCACTAGAAAATTCATATCAAAAGAAAGGACTTGCCAGTAGAATTTATTCAAGAAAGAAGTTTTTAATGCTAAAATCAGAGTAAAACGAAAGTATGGAAAGTCATTTGAGAAATTTGATGAGATTGTGAGACATTTGAAATCGACAGGTGAAAAATTGGAAGAAGTTCAAGTTGTTACACATTAATTGATTACGTTACCATCACCGTATGATAGTTTAACTACAGCATTAGAGACATTATCTGAAGATAAACTAACATTGGATTTAGTGAAAAGAAGAATATTTGACGAAGAGAACCAAGACATAGTAGACATAGTAGTGATGAACTACAAAGTGAATCCTTCTTTAATAAAAGTGGAGAAAAGAAAAACCTAGAATCCAGAGCAATTAAATTCATATGCTACCTTTGCGGAGTCAGAATGCAAATACAAGGGTCCCTTCAAAAATCAGAAAAGAAATTATAGAAGTGTTAACTCTAGTAAAGCAGAGCAAATGAGCGAAGAAAATGAAGAGTCTGCAAAGAGAACCGTGGCTAGTGTTGTTTTCCTGACATCAGAACAGACAACTAAAAATGACAACAAGAAATTATTATCATTTTTCGTTGTCTCAGGAGAAACAGATCATCTGATTAACGATGAAAGATTATTTTCCGTTGCGAAGGTACTGGAGAAACCAGTTTCGATTGCAGTCGCGAAATCAGAAAAATCGTTATCAGCAACAAAAATTGGTCAAATCGAAGTGAAACAAGGAAATTCAGACATAACAATAAAAAATGTGCTTTTTGTTCCTGATTTGAGAGTAAATTTGTTATCTGTGAGGCGACTGGAAATGATGAGATTCAAAATTGTGTTTGAATGTGGAGGAGCAAAATAATATACTGAAGCTGGTTTAATAGCCAAAGGTAGTAGAAGTGATCATCTTCATGAAATAACTTTCCGTTTGAAACAAAGTTATATAGCTCACATGACGTATAACTATCAAGAAGACTTGTGGCATCACCGAATGGGTCACGTAAGTCAGTCCAATTTGAATAATCTTGTAAGATTCAAAATGGTGGAAGAAATTGCAAATTTCAAAAGCAAGAGAGCGGAACTCTATGAAGAATGTATGAGAGGAAAACAAACAAGACTGCCATTTAAGGACATCAATAAACCAAGAAGTAGAAGGCCATTGGAGATCATACATAGTGATATTTGTGGACCAATCACTCCTTCAACCTGGGATGGATATAACTTCTTTGATTGACGACTTGTTTATTTTGTGGAAATTCATGTTTACTGAGGATAAACTACAAAAACACACTTTTGTGTATTTTCCACGCTATTTCTTTATTGTGATTATTACACCAATGAAATTGACAATCAATGAAATTGAAAATGGTGTAATAGCCGAAACTAGTCACAATAAAGAAATAGCGTGGAAAATAGACAAAAGTGTGTTTTTGTAGTGTATCCTCAATGGATATAACTATTTCATTACGTTTATTGATGATTGTACTCATTTCAAAATGGTATATTTGCTGAAAAGTAAAAATAAAGTTTTGTGAAGTATTTTAAAATGTATGAAGCACTAGTAACTAGCAAATTTTCATTGAAAATTGCAAGTCTCAAAGTAGATAACGGTGGTGAATATAGATCAACAGCTCTCAAAGTATTTCGTGAAGAAAATGGAGTGAAATAAATTGATCTACATGATGAGATATACACCTCAACAAAATGGTGTTGCTGAAAAAATGAATAGAACAGTTTTCGAAAGGGCAAGAACAAAAGAACAATGATATATGATGCCAAAATTAAGAAAAAAATGCGGGGAGAAGCGGTTTTTTGGTGCAGCATATTTAACAGACAGAAGTTACACACGACGCCTAAAAAAACTCCAGCCGAAATGTTGACAGGATTCAAACCAGCCTATGTTCAAGTACCTGAAGAAAAAGGAATAAAATTAGATGAAAGAAGTGACTTATGTAGAATGATGATGATGCCGAAAGTGGTTATTGCTTGTGGAATGAACATGAAATTAAGATTATTCTATCAAGAGATGTGATTTTTGACGAGAGTCGATGAAATGAATTGAATAGAGCAAAAGAAAATTCAAATTGTACAAAACCTAAAGAAACCATAGAAATAGTTAATGAAATTCCAGTAGAATCAGAGATAATAAATTTAGAAAAGGAAACGAGAAATTTCGAAAGTAGATTGTCAAATATTCAAAATGAAACGTCAATCATTGAAATGCCATCAATAGAAACTACGTCTGATGTAAATCAGAAAATAATTACAAAAAGGCCAGTCTAGTTAGACGACTTTGAAATCTACATGGCACTAAATACAGATTCAATAACAGAAAATGTACCAGAAAACTATTGATAATTTACCACAAGATGATGCAAACAAATGAAAAAATGCAGTGAGAGAAGAATTAGACTCATTAATAGAAAACAATACCTGGACTTTAGTGAAATGCCCTGAAAAAGTGAAATCCGTAACAAGCAAAGCTAGACTGGTAGCAAGAATTATGTCAGTAGCAGTCCAATACAGATACCCATTATTCCAGCTGGATGTTAAAACTGCCTTTTTGAATGGATTTTTAGAAAAAAATGTATACATGGAGGTTCCAGATGGAATGGATTGCGAGCTGAATAGGTCATTATATTTCTTGAAACAATCACCAAGATGTTCCAAATTCTGTGATGATGAAGTAATATATTTAATTCTATTTGTCGATGAATTACTTCTTACCGGAAATAGCCAACAAGGAATAGAGAGAGTGAAAAGGGAACTAAAAAATGAATTTCATATGACTGACCTTGGTAAAGTAGAATTATATATGGGAATGCATATCCAACAAAATTTGGAGAAAAATGAACTGGTCATTAGTCAGAAACAAAATATTGAAGGTCTTTTGAGAAAATATGAAATGGAAAACTGTAAATCATTAAGTACCCCAATAGAAAATGAGTTGAAATTAGAGAAAATTTCCGATATTAGTCTGAAAACTGACAAACCGTACAGGGAACTCATTGGTAGTCTTATGTTCATTATGCACGTTCAGATATTTGTTTTGCAGTAAATTATTTGAGTCGTTTTCAAGATTGTGCAGGAGAGGAACACTGGAAACACCTCAAGAGTGTTTTAAGATATCTAGGTGAACTGAAACTTTGTTACAGGCGACGAGAAAAGCATCCAGTAATAATTGGTTTTGCTGATTCTGATTGGGCAAATAGCATCGATAGGAAATCAGCTTCTGGTTATTTATTCAAATCATTTGAAAATCTGATTACTTGGACAACAAAGAAACAATTGTGTGTTTCACTTTCAACTACTGAAGATGAGTATGTTGCTGCTTGCAATGCTGTTTGTGAAGAAATTCGTTTGGAAAATCCGATAACTGACATGAGAATAGACTTTTGTAGTCCCATACAAATATTTGAGGACAATCAGGGATGTATTCAGCTTTCCAAGAATCCTGATACAAAACGGTCCAAATATACTAATATCAAAAATCATTTCATCAGAGAAAAAGTAATAAGCAAAGAAATAGAGCTGATATATATGGAATCGAACAGGCAAGAAGGACATATACTGACGAAAGGACTGGTAAGAGAGATGTCTATTAGGATTGAATGATGGACTTCTTATTCAGGCGGGGTGTTGAGTTATGAATATGAGAACACCATTAAGTTTAGTTGATTTATTATTATATTTCATCTAGGTGTATATAGTTGCAATTGTACTAAAAAATATCAATTGTATCAATAAAAGTCAAAAGAAACATTTCATTTTCTTTAACTGGGGAAGGTTATTAATTCCAAAAATACCAAATCGTGTAAAATGGCCCACCAATAGGTAAGGTGAAGTGACCTGGTGGTCCACTTCACCTCCTGTAAACAAATAATGTTTTGTGTTATTTTAGGTATGCCAAATAAATACACACGGTGGTCACAGCAGCAGAAATGCAGTTCAGAGGCAATGGATAAAGTTATACAAGCTGTACGAAATGGTGAAATGGGCTTCTTCAGAGCAAGCAAAACCTTCGGTGTTCCTCGAACAACGCTCAAACGGCGTGTACACGAAAAAAACAAAGACGCCATTGAGAATATAAAAATACTGGAGCCTCTTCGTTCAATTTTTAGTCCAAAACAAGAGAAGGAATTGGTGCAACATATTTTAGAACTGAAAAACATTGAATCGGGACTTTAATATAAGTACCCAGATAACGACAGCTGCAGTTACTCCACCAACATTTGATCCTTACTCAAACCCACAACCCAGAATATCCTTCGCGATATCGCCTTGCAACATATTTCCGATTCCCAAAGCATTGCCTAAGACCAGAAATGTGAATATAAAGACAGGGCGTACGGTAATTTTAACCAGCAGCCCATATGAAAATGAGTTGCAAGAAGAAAAAATACAGCAAGGACAAAAGAAAGCTACAAAGAGAGTGAAAAAAGCTTCTATTGAACCAACCACAACTTAAACTGCCAAAAAACTTAAGTCTTGAATAAAAAAACATGGCACGAACGATGCTGAAAAGAAAAGTGATAAATATACTGACGACAATGATGACACAGATGATAACCCTGAATGCTTT
The DNA here is from genome assembly GCA_015342105.1 of Leptinotarsa texana. Classification (NCBI taxonomy): domain Eukaryota; kingdom Metazoa; phylum Arthropoda; class Insecta; order Coleoptera; family Chrysomelidae; genus Leptinotarsa; species Leptinotarsa texana. The sequence continues at coordinate 4,981 of WOGN01005791.1, forward strand.
TACTTTGGTGAAGTTTGGTATAAATCAAAACAATAAGATGGTTGTGATGACAACAATGATAACTTTGATTGTGAATTTTGTTCCTGAGACTATATTCTATTGCGATTATGGATGAACCAATATAAATGGAGAGGTTATTACTTATATTCTATAGTAACTAAAAGTTGATTTAATTTGTTATTCATGAATAATTGAGAAGAAGCTAACAAGTTAACACTTGATTTTTGCAATTAATATAAAAGGCTGTTAAGTAAATGAAGACTGTTTATGATAAGTAATGATAAGTATATTTACAATACGAAAAATGTTGATTGTTGTGAATTAATATGTAGAATTACAATACTTTTTGAGTTAAAAACTTTAATGAAACTGTTGTTTTAGTTAAATAATTTTTCCATGCAAAATTTCAATAAATCTTTATTAAAATAATTTTGATGTTATATTTGAAGTAGGCCACTTTACCCGTTAATGAAATTGTATATGCCATTTTACCCGACCAGGATAGGTAAAGTGGTCAATTTCCCATTTCGACTTCAATCTTAAATTTCAATAAAATTATCAGAATATTGGTCTGTAAACAATATAATATCGAAACTTAATAAGTACACGGATAATAATAAATAAACAAACTGTAAAAAGGTTTATATTTATTCGGTTGGCGTGGGTTCAAAGCTTAGGGTGGCCACTGTAACCTACCTTACCCTGTGTTAATCAAGTTGTGAACTTGTTCTAGGGTATATATTGGTCAAACTGGCAGAACATTTAGGAATCGCATATAAGAACATGTTGAACATGCTAAGTTTAACACATCCAAATCATCTTTTAGAACGAAATCATATCTTTAACAGGGATTTTGGAATTTTACGCAAAGAAAATTAAGGTTTGAAGCTTGATTATTCAAAAGCAATGGAAATTGATGAAAATAATAATTCAACAATTTTACGGAGCGACCAACTCGATTTAAATAGATCACCATTATTGAACTTGTTTTTTTAGAAACAGAGATTGTATTATTGATGTAGATTTGATAGAATATGATTTAAGTAATCATAATTTGAGAATGTACTTTAAGTATATGAAAGTTGAGTAGATACATTATGAACTTGTGATGCACTGTTTGGAACCCTTCGTGTAGTAGATAATGATACTGAAATTCTATCCCAACACCAAACCGTTTAAACAGTTTAATCTTCCTCTTGAAGATGATCAATTGGTGATTGAAACATGTGTCGAATTGTTAAAAATAACGGTTTTGTGTTTATAAAAATGTGCCGTATGTAACATTTATCAATTTGTTCAATTGATGGATTATTTATTTTGTAGAAATTCATATTGAATACAGAACTAAAAAAATAACTTATGTCTAATTTCTAGTAGTAGAAATCAGACAAGCGTTATTTTCCTAATTCTATATTCTGTATGTAACATTTCTATTATTGTATACATCTGGGGGTGTTTCTTTCTTGCAACGAGACATGCACAAATATTTATTTAAAAAATAATTATGTTGTTTTGTTAAATTATTTTTTTCTGGGCAACTTTACACTATTAGCCGAAACTGAACATTTCCTTTTACTGATTTTAATTAGGCAAGTTTCACATCCAGACTGACAATATGACAAAATGTACACAAACAGAAGAAATAACATAAAAACACGATGAGGGTTGAACTGGGAGGCGGTAATGTTATACAGCGAAGTATTGAATTATTTGTCGATACGCAACTGACACATTTCATCCTCCCAAAAAAACATCCTTCCCTTTGCCCGTTCCATTATAATCGAATTACCGGTTCCTGATTTTCACTTGTTCTCTCTCCTCTCCCCCGATCCGCCTACAGAATTTATTTGCTGACACAACATTACCACCCTCGTAATCTAACTATAGCGATGTTGTTACATAAACGCAGTTTCGATAGTTGGAAAGGCTGAAACAACGAAGTAGTTTCTTGTCATGATTTATTAAGCTTCAAGAACTCCATTGGAAACAATGTTCACCTTTAGAATAACTAAAATTAAAGATAGAATTGGAACTTCTGGCTGTTCTAAAGTACCAGAACTGCAACAGTAGTTGGTTTATACCGGTTTCGGAACCTCCCTCCACCACTTTTAATCTTGAAATGACCTTTACATACGTCACACAAAGTAGTCAAGGTGAATTTGAGGAGGTGTTTTGAGTTTGATTTTGCACGATCTTGACCGACGTCACACTACGTAGACAAGGTGACCTTGAATTACCTTCACTCACTCCCTATATTTTCGACAAGGTGACTTTGACCTCGAATGAACTCTAGCTAGTTACGCGATTTTTCTTGTTGTGTAGGTGGTTTTGAACGATTGTCTTGCGTTGGACCTTGGACGATCCTGACCTTCGTCACACGACGAAGGCAAGGTGACGCTGAGGTAGTGTTTTGGGTTTGACATTGAACGACCTTCATTGATCCAAGCGGCTATCTCAAAATTCGAGGATTCGACTTTGAACGATCTTCAACTGCCTGGACGAAGAGGCTTTTGAACTGCGTTTTTATTTTGACTTGAGTGACCTTCTGCAATGTCATGTGCCTTCGCTGGAGTAAATGTGAGGGCTCTCGTGTATTCTCCTTCCCTCCTCAACATTTTGAATGAACATATAAAAGAGGGACCACTCATTCACAGGATTCAATCGCGCATATTGAATATACCTACAAACATGTTTCACTGTAATAGGTGTGGTGAAATTTTCAGCCGTAAAGATGACATGAATTGTCATCAAATGCAATCCTGCAGGCCGGATGATGAAGCAGGTCCTCCAAATTGTAGCAGGTATTAATCAGCAAAAATCGGATTGAAAGAAGTAGATACTTCCACAACCGTTTTTGGAATTAGAAGGTGCGAATCTATGGACTACACAAAATTTAAAAGTATAAATTTTTTGGCAACAAATAAGCTCTATTGGATTGAGCTCGCAGCGGTAGGGGGAATACGTAATACTATTGTATTATGTACTTTGTGCAATTTCATCAACAATGTTTTTATTATATTTGGTTTTATTTTCATTTACTATCCTTCAAAGGTTGGCTTTTATCATGTAATCCTCGATTGGTATACTTTTTAAACGTATCGAGTCTTGAATTACAGCTTTTTTGCGGCTTCAGTAGACATTTTTTTAGCTTCTCTGAAATGGTATGGAGCGTTTTCTAAAACAATAACACAATACTCTTCTAGTTTCGGAACTATGCTCTTAAACCATTTCTCAAACAACATGCCATCAATTTTCTCATGATAGTCACCCGTTTTCTTCCATTCGAAGGCCCACAAGCTGTCGGGAACAGAACCGGTTTCGCTCCTATGTGACTCACAATCATTCTCTTCCCTTTTCGTGAAAAATTATTTATTTTGTTTCAGTTGAAGCAGAAGAAGCGTTTCTTTTTATATGAATAATATCACATAACAATAACACGCTATCTTTTTCACAAACATACGCGGAAAGGTTCTTCAAGCCAGTTGAGAGATCATCTAAAAAGGCTTGTCTTGAAAAAGTCTCCACAATACTATTTTCAATTTCTCGAGCAATAAACTATTTCTCCTTTTTTTTTTAAATTCAAAACCTATTTTTTTTAATAATTTATGGAGTGTCGACCTTTTGAAATTTGGTACAACCTTTAGAACTGAATCTGTTGTTGGCATTTTGTTTCGAAAGAAAAAATAATGTATTTTGCTTCTAATAGCGTTCAAATCAAAATCGTCTACTTCATCAATATTTTTTTTTCGTGAGGAATATGGTTCTGGAGCCACAAAGAATGCTTTTGTATATTCTCTTATGCCTCCATAAACACTTGAAGGAGACACTCCAGCAATGTTTCCTACTTTTCTCATGATTTCATCAATGGACTATAAAGGATATAAAGCATTTGCTTCAATTTGATTTTTGTTCATAATTACATTTTTTTCATTATTATCAGAAATAAACTTTTTTGGTCTTTTTTTTTCAGGTGGAGTGTAGGGACTCAAATCAGCAATTTATTCAGCTGTATCAGTACTTGACATTTTGAAAATTTTAAACTTTAAAATGTCATATATATTATGCTGCGACACTGTGTCATTATACCTGAAACAATGAATTCCGCCAGCCGATTGCAGTTGAATTTGGTTGGACAGCGTGAGGAGGCTTGTTTATTCTACCCAATAGATGCAAATGTGCGTAGTGTTAATACTTTGATCCCTCAGTTATCGTTGTTTGGCTTGCTTTGCTTGTTGAATGGATATCTTTTACGTTCTTATTAGGAAAGTAGAATGATTGGGACGAATTGGAGCCGATATTACCTAGACCACGAAGTCACCAACTTATTTTAGAAAAACCAGAAGATAAATATCCAGACTTATTTTTTTATTCACCACTTGATAACCCCTATAATGCATATAGAGAGTTTCTTATTAGTCAGTGGGTCAGTGGTAGTTGAAGACTGGCAGTAAACAAATCTAAAGAAATGAAATTTAAACGTTCAAGCCAGTCTCGTATATACCTACACAGTAGGATGAATCGACTGATGCCTACCAGAAAACAACTAATCCCCTGGCTAATACCACGAAGGGCGTTGAATTATATCCGACAGGCGCCAGTGCAGGAATCTTCACAGGAAATTTCCTGCATATGCAATTGGCAATACAACTGGCTTGAACGTTTAAAGTTCATTTCTTTAGGTTTGTTCACTGCCAGTCTTCAAGCATAGTCCACTGACTAATAAGAAAGTTTTTATTCCTTATTCGGAAGAATCGGGCAAATTTCAGATATGCAGTTGGTTAGTACCTGGTCCACTAGATGGAGTGACATTTTGTTGTTAGCTCCAACTTAGGAAGAGGAATGAAATATTCTGAAAGAATTCCGATTTTCAATTATGGAATATCATTAACTTTAAGTCTATGATGGCCACTATCTTGCAGTGATGAATGGCTAATGAGCCCGAAACCGGTCTGCAAGTGTGCCCGTTACAAAATTGAAGGTCGACTCTTTCAGTTGTATTGCCAATTGCATACGCAGGAAATTTTCTGTGAAGATTTCTGCACTGACGCCTGTCGGATATAATCCAAAGCCCTTCGTGGTATTAGCCAGGGGGTAGTTGTTTTCTGATAGGCGTCAGTTCATTCAACCTACTGTGTAGGTATATTCGAGACTGTCTTGAACGTTCACAGTTCATTTCTTCAGATACATAGAGAGTTTGTTGAAAACATTAGGAAGTAACTGGAAAAAGTTCCTGGATTCACAAGAGAACGTTTACAGATTGTCAGCAGTTAGACAAAACAAACCAATAGATGCTGTGTGATTATTCCAACCTCAGATAAGAAAAATAATTTGGGTCAAGTTACAAACAAGTTGGAAAAACTCCTACTCGGTGATTGAGAATAAAACGATATGCCTGAGTCAGCCTATGTCAGATATTTGTCAAAGAGAGTGTCAACCTCTAAAAATTGTGTTGAAAATTTCATCAAAAATTATTTTTCCAGTAGTAACAATAAATAGAATGTCCAAGGTAATTAAATTATCACCATCCCAGCGAGGAGCCGAAAAACTCTGTCAACTGATGGGTTACCAATTCGGCAAAACCATCGGGAATGGCACCTATAGCAAAGTCTGTGTCGCCATAAACAGCAAAGGCAAGAAAAAAGCATGCAAAATCATTAACAAAAAATACGCAGGAGACGATTTCATAGAAAAGTTCTTACCAAGAGAACTGCAGATCATAAGCAACATCAAACATCAAAACATAGTTACTGTCCACAAGATCATACAGTTGAATTATGAAGTGTACATTTTCATGGATTACTGTAAACACGGGGACTTACTAGAATACATCAAGCTCAAAGGGCCTTTCACTGAAGAAAAAGCTAAGGTTTTGTTCAAGCAGATCGTAGAAGCTGTCCATTATCTGCACGACCTTGACATTGCTCACAGAGACATCAAGTGCGAGAATGTATTTTTGAAGGGGCATAACCATGTGAAATTAGGCGATTTTGGATTTGCCAGGTACGTGTGTTGTTATTTTTAATTCTCAGGTGGATAAATTTGAGTTAGTCTTACATAATCAAACTTACGTTGAGAGACTGATTTATCAGTTATCTTCAGGGGTTCTTGAGCAAATGTTATTTTTGAGAGTTACGCTAGTTTGTCTTGAAGTTTCATTGAAGGTCACCTTCAGAAGTATGATCATTTTTCAATGTCTAACATATCCGTTTAAGTTCGAAACTCAGTTCTTACTGTGAATGAATCACATTATTCTTCTTCGTTGGTTTGAAGGTGGTTGAGAATGTTTCGTGGTGCATTTCATTAGTGTGGACGTCCGTTGTCTAATATGATATACATTGATTTGAAATTTCTGAAATAATCTGTAACAGATTAATTGAAAAAAATTAACCAAAAAAACTGAAATACAATGAAATAAAATACAAGCAACAACCAAAAAATAAAAAACGAAAGGAACGAATTCTTAATATAAGATGAGGGACTACCAATGGGATCGCCTCTTTCACCGGTTATAGCCAACATATAAATGGTGTGGTTTGAAACTCTAGCTATTGAATAAGCCCACAAGAAGCCTGGAGTCTGGTTGAGATACGTGGAAGACACCTTCATAATATGGAACCATGGACCATGGAAATGCAGAACTAGACACATTCCTTCTCTAACGTAAGTTGGAGAAGGAATGTGTCTAGTTCTGAAAATTCTCATTGCCGAGCACAGAAAACACACAACGAGAAGAAATCAGCAAATCAGGAATAGAAGAGCATGTTTGGACTTATCAACATATGGAAACCTCTAATCAAGCGGAACACGACCAACTCCCTCCAAACGGTCACCTCCCGCTAAAACCAATGAAGCGGTAAGAGGGAAAAGGGGAAAGGTAAAAGCACTCGAATGACTTAAAAGTAGTCAGATCTTGGAGGAATACGTCCAGTTATCACAGTTCAATTTTTAATTTTCATTTCTTGTTAATAATTTTTTTTATTTTTCATCTGGTATTAATAGTTCTTTTTTTTAATTGAAGGGGTTATATTTTTTTAGGAGTGATTAATTTTTGGGAAAAAAGTTTTGTTACCATTTCCGGACAGCGGAATTGCCTGACCTAACATTATTACATCCGGTTCGGAGACATTTATCTTCTTGGAGAAAACTGATGCCTGGGTTTTTGTGGCATTGAATTGAACCTGATTACTTTCACTCCAAGTCTAAATCAATTCTGGATCCTCATTGAGATATGCAACCTCCTACTGATGGTGAAGATGTGCCTCCGTAGCCGATGTCCTGGATTCCAAATGGAATGATGGATCAAGTGTGCTGTCGTCAGCAAAACAATATATTGGATTCTTGGTTTCTTCCAACAATTCGTTGATATACAACAAAAAGAGAGTTGAAGACAATATGGATCCCTGGGGAACTCCAGCGTTGATGGTGAAAGTATTGGAGACATATCCATCGGTGGCCACCATTGTTAAACCAGTTTTCATAAATGTCAGAAATGATCATTTATTCCATTAAGTTTTGTAACTACATGCTGTTATATAAACAACATTGTAGGGCAGTTCGATTTACAACTGGTATAGTGAAATGCGTCTTGGATAGAATATATCTCGTGAAAATTGTCTAATTTTTATCATATATACAAAAATTACTATTCCACTCTAACTTTCAACATTCCTTATATCCAAAACTAGTTAGTTCAGAACATGTTTTCATGTGAACTTTATAGAATTTCACAACGAAAAATCTCTTAAAATCAAAAAACACCTCCTGTATTTACAGGGGTGCGCAAAAGTTCGGAACAAAATTAATATCTTTTCAACTATTATTTTAGGAATAAAACGCTGAAACACGTTAGTTGATTTCACGTTTTATGCATTTTTTGGCAATTAAATGAATTTTTTTCAACCCCTTAGCTGCAACCCTCCCCAACTTTTTTATGA
>WOGN01005792.1:0-12911 GCA_015342105.1 Leptinotarsa texana
AGAGAACTGAACGAAAAGCTGAAATTAAAGACACTTATACACAATAATTATTCAAGTACCTTGTAGCTCTGACGCCTCTAATCTCAGCTGAAGTGAAATAGGGATGATTTGCGAAAAAACTTGTCATCATGAAGACATCTATTCTCGGCAAATTGTCAGATTGTGCCATGACAAATCCAGCTTCAGTCATTGTATTTATTTTCTGGGACGTTCACAGTAATAATAAAATGATAATATCCAAATAACTGCTTGAAAAACTCTAATTAGACGGACAAACAATAATAGAATAGTACAGAACAGCATGTAAATAAATATTGTTGGCATGGATTTTGACGTCATCCTAAGATCCTACCAATCCCGTTGCGTTTTACCTGATTTGAATCTGTCTCGTAATTTTTACATTTTCAATTATGAACTATTAAAAATTTATAAAGTATATAGTTATGTGAACCCATTTACATTGATCTGGTATCAAAATATATTAAGAAAAATGAAAATAAGCTATTTTATATTACATCCATATGACCTATTATCAATGTATTTCATCCTAATCCTTTCAGTTTTTTTCGCTGATGCTATTCAATACTGAATAAGTAGGTAGCTATTTATTGATTGACACACTTATATTAACGCACAGCCAAAGCTACGGAACCTATAATCTTGAAATATGCAGGTTAATTCTTTGTATAGCATAAATTAGCAGCAAGAAAGGAAATCAGGAATTTTGATCCCCAAGAGGGAAAAATAGGGGAAAAAATATTATATTTAATTTAGTCAGTTTTGAAGTTAGAAAACTGAAGTTTTGGATTGATAAAAAATATTGTAACTATTTGTTTGAAAGGGTCTGTCACGAAACTTAATGTGACAAACTAAATTCCATATGGGCATAGCCTCGGGCAACAACTAGTATCCTCATAAAATTCTTCTCCTATAAACAGTTCTACTTTGGAGTTGGAGACATAATTCATTTTTGTTATTTGTGATTTTATGTGATGAAATTGTTTCACTGGACAATTGACAACACGTGTTTTACTATTCGATTGTTTCCATAGCCACAACACGTAATTTTTCGTGCAATAGTTTTTCTATGCACGTGAGAAAACTATTGTATAGTGAAACACGGTTTTGTGAACTGTAGAGTGAAAATTTCTCAATGAATTGTTTATGAATTGAAAGGGTATACTTTTACGGGAGATTAACTTTTAGGAAACAAAGTTTTTGGCCTTCTACTCCATCATCTTGATACAAAAAATGTGGAAATCTTCCAAAGAAAGAAAGGAAGCAATCGATTTCAAAGAATCAACTCTATATAAAGATATGTAGGTCATGCAAAAATGTAAATTTCAGAGACAAACTGGAAAAAACCCTCTCGCCACAGCAATTTGCATATAAACATTGAATTACACGAAAGAAAATTACTTTATAAACAAATACTTTTATATGAACGTTGGATTTTACCAAAATACTTTTCTATATTCCGTTTATATCCCACACATTGTGTTCCATGTAAGTGAAATCTTACTTCTTTCATTAATTTCCTGAAATTCAATGTTTATCTTTTTATTTGTGAAATTAGAAAATAACGATAAAAATAAAAACAACAATAAAAATTAATTGGTGCGCTCCGGGGCGACTTCATTGATTCCAGTGGCGCATTTGCATTTTCAGCTGCAGGAAAACCCGGAAAAACCTGCAGCACAATATCATCTGAAGATCTTGATCTGCCAATGTCCTCTCTCTCATGAAACAAAATCTATGGTGTCTCCAGAGGCTCCAATAGATTCAATACCACTTCGTGACACGACTATCGTCAAACTTAAACCAGTCCGTTTCGTCTTTGAGCAATGCGTAATAATGACCATATTCAACGCCAGAACAATGACTGCATAAATATTATAACAGTGATCTACAGAATTGAAATGTTCATCTATTTCGAACCTTCGAAAGAGTTTCTTGCTTCCGTCAGAGGTTGACTCTTATTTAAAGATCATCTGTGTTATTATTAGATTGACTGGTGCCTCAGCTTTACTTGTTTCCTTATAATAGTCAGTTAGTTTGGCGCATGTTTGGTAATAGAGTCCATCATCACCTGTTAAAAATTCTATTTTCAGATAATTTAACAATAACCTTTGTACGAACTGGTTATTAGTCACATTAGGAAAAGCAAGATGAAGTTCCAGAAATTCACGGAAGTTTTCGCTACCTCTTGAACATTTACTACAAAGTAAACAAGTGAGGATTTTTCCAGAAAAAGATTTACAAACACAAGACGAGATAGACTGTATGGAATCATTCAATCCAGAGATTTTGCTAGTGTTTTGCTCAAGAAGAGTATTTAACGAGAACCCCAAGAATTCGGAACAATCCTCTTGTTGTCCTAACGATTACCTAGTAGAGTTCAAAGAGTCCAGGAAATAGGTTGTAGGGTAAGATGATACATTCCTATGAAACAGCAGCTGCATGAACAGGTGTTTGAGTTTGTATTTTCATTACAATTTATCAAAGATAGTAAGCTAGGGTGGTTGTTATGACGACAGATAATAAGAATAGAGGTATAACTAGAAGGTACAAAAACTGTTAGATAATACTAAAAAGATAATAAAGTTTGTTTCCATTTGTGGATATTTTAAAAGGCCTTTAACATAGTGTCAGATGTAGCTACTCATATGTGCAAACTCCAACCCATAATTCAAGAAAAGTATATATAGTTATAGTTTTTGCCTTCCAAAAATTCCATCATTTTGTTTGTTAATTTAAAGTTGAAGTTGAGAGGGATCATAATCCGTTGATTTCCATATTTTTGAAAGATTTAGATAAAGTATCTGCTCGATTACAAAAATGCTTCTCAAACTATTGAAATACAAGATTGAAATAGTTTGTATATCAGAAAAAAATATGACTGTAGCGGATACTCTTTCTCGTTGATTCAACACAACAGAAGTTGAGGATAACCCAGAGATGGAATATATTATACATATACTTTACAATAATATTCCTATGTCTCCAGAAAAAAATCATTTTTCAAAAAGAAATAAGTAATGATAACACTTTGTGAAAAGTCAAACAATTTCGCTAATCAGGTGGCCAAAAAATATTAAAAATATTTCCTTAGACTTAAAAGTCTACTGGAAACTCAAAGAAAATATTTACTTATCCAACAACTCATTGTTTCTCGAAATCAAAATCAATAGTTCCGTCATCTTTAAGAAAATAAATTTTGAAGTTCATTCATGAAAGCCATTTTGGAATAGAAAAATGTAAACTAAGAGCACGTCAAGTATTATACTGGCCAGGATTAATAAAAGATGTAGAAAATGTACTTAACAATTGTAAAATCTGTCAAAAATTTAAAATATTAAATCAAAAAGAAACACTAGTGAGTCATCCTTTACCAACTCGAATCTGACAATAAGTATATTTTTTCAGATTTCTTTGAATTTAATGGTAACAATTATCTTCTCATAGTGGATTTCTATTACAATTTGAAGAATCATTTGGAAATGAATTTGTACTATTGCGATAAAGTAAGAAGAGAAATCGTAGAAAACCTACATATTCAAAAGATTGTCACTGATTTAGATTCAGATGATGATTGATTTGTTCATACTGAAATTTACGTTTTGTTTCGTGATTATTATTATTGTTATTAGTTTTAAATTCGTTAAAAAAAGGAGAAAACGTGTTATATGTATGGTCATTACCCTAGTAAGCTAGGATAGTTGTCATGACGACAGATAACAAAAATATAGGTACAACGATAAGTTACAAAAACTGTTAGATAATACCAAAAGATAATAAAGTTTGTTCCCATTTGTTGATGTTTTAGAAGACTCATAACATATATGAAAATATCTGTTTCGGGAGGGCTTTTTTCCAGTTTGTGTCTGATAGTTTCCTTTTTTGTATGATATACACATCTTTGTATAGAGTTAATTTTTTGAAATTGATTGCTTCCTTCCTTTCTTTGGAAGATTTCTACATTTTTTGTATCAACATGTAGAAGTGGAAGGTAAAGCACTTTCCCAAAAGTGTATGGTTTCAGTTTTTGGTCGTTATCGTAAAAGGTATTTTCCTTGCATCTATGTTTTCGTAACTCATTGATGGCTTGAAAGAAATCAATAAATATCATCCTGGGTTCCACTCCAGTTCATGTATGACATTTCTTGTTAACTGAAAATGTTCCATAAAATTCTTATAAATTATTAACCACTGATGTTCAAAAAAATATGTTGAGGAATCATAAGAAACACCAGACAAAAACAACGTTATTCTTCAATAATATATAGGTACTTTCAAATGGTAACTCGATAATAATATTTTTATCGTTTACATCATCACATCTCAATTATCATAGACGGGTTGAATTTTTTTTACTCAAGAGAGTAGTAATAATTGTATCTTAGCGCATAGTATGAGTATATAATAACATATCACCTGTCAAAATATTAGTCTCTTATAATAAAGTACTTCATTGCCTGAAGCTTTCACACTTCTGGCTGCATTTTTTTCAATAATTATGTTAGGGTTCATAAAGAATTTCGAATTAATACCTGTGTTGTTGATGAAGAAATCACGATGATTATCAAATAACAGTGAAAATCGCCCATTATAATGTTTTCCGGTTCATTTACCATTAAAAAAAAGTGACAAAAATGGTTTCCAAACAGTACTAATCACTAGTTAATGACCAAATTGATGGTGGAGTGGAATGTGAACTCAAAGTGAAAAATTATATACACTTGGGAAAACAATGATTACACGTGCCTCATCAATGAAACGCGGTAACGTTTGCGTTCAAACAGAGAAAACATTTGTTTGGATGATAGCTTGCACTCGTTACGTCGGAGAGTGATATCAATACAAAAATTCGAGTCCTTATTCGTTTGACAGCTTCACGATTTTTATACTACACATATAGTTGTTCACGTAAGTCATGAATCGCAGATATTTCACTAGTGTTGTCGACAAAACAAGAGATTATTTTCTCTTGTCTCGTCTTGTCCCGAACGAGACAAGAGGTGAACTTAGTTATCATTGATTATAATTCATTATTTCTCTTGTAATCATTTTATAATTTTACTGAAAGCTCATCGCGTCGTATGTTCATAGACGTAGGTTGGTATTGGTCAATTTCACATAACTTTCCAATGTAAGCAAACTAACTACGAAAGCAATATTGATTTGATGTCGAAGGTAACGATATTCAATAAGCAGAAAGCTATAATTTATTTTATTCCATTCTGTTCAGTAAATCAACTTACCCTTCACTCATTTGCTGCTAGAATATTGAACATTACGGTACCTGATACCGTATTGCCTAACAACATTCTTCATTTTGGAAGCGATGTTGTTTTAGTTTCGATTTTAAATCAGTTCTCATTATAAATTAAACTCAAACCTATACCAAATGTACAAGCTGTTTACACTATTTTTGCCATTTCGACGAAAACTATAATTATAATAATAACCATACTCAATTTTTATGGAAGTAACTGTCATAATTCAAATTTATAACCAACTAAAAAATATAATACAAACTGGGAAAAAACTCCCCCGAAACAACTACTTTCACATAAAGATTGAATTATACAAATGTGATTAGCGGTTATTAAAAAACTATACCTTCTGAGTAAATGAAGGCATTTACTAATTTTTCACTTTGAAAAATCATATCATTTTCAGATTTGGAATTTCCAAAATCTCAAAGTTGTAGATTTTATTATTGTGAAATATATTAAACGAATTCTTTTCTCTACCTCAGTCTAACGACTGATCATTAATTCGGGTTCAACAGTTAGTTAACTCGGGTTAAACCTTGATATGGAGCTAAATTCAACTCATCGATTGATGTTAAGGTTAGAGGTAATGATCTGTTGAAAACACCGTTGAAATTGAAACATCCGTTCAACGCATACCGATTAATTCAAACAAGATGATAATCAGATCGTAAAAATTTGGTTCTGAGAAAGTTGACTTTGAATTAACATAAACAGAAATATTTAATTTTTTGTTGAAGTCAATGTTTTTCGGAAAACAACCGACTATTCACAACAAATATTCTTAACAAATGAAATCTCCTGAGATTTATATGCGGTTTTTGAGTTTTTGTTATCTACGAGCCGTGTATTACTATATTAAGTACTTGTTCTTTGATCTCACGTCTTTTATTGCAGAGTTAACTGGCAATCCTTTTCCCATTCATCTCAATTTTCACAATCAGATTTCCAAATGTATACTGACAATGTTGATCTTGTCAATTGTCAATTTCTGATGTGATGTCAATATTCATTTCCATATATTTTTTATGTAATTGTAGTCACAATACAACTTTCACCACAAGAACCAGGTATCTTTTTTGTCTGTATTTCTTTCTACTGTGTTTTAGGGTTTTGATCTCAGTATATTTTTCATTTTGTAGGAAGTCCTAACATCATATCTATTTCCAATTTGTCTTAATTTTTCAGATATACCATGTTTTCTATTGGTAAATATAAATGCTAAACGCTAACAGACTGCTCGAATAACATTTTATTTCTTTTTTTATTTTCATTCAATCCTTACAGATCACATACAGCACGATATAGTCACAAATAAAAAAACGTGTGATAATAGACAAATTTACAATCAACAATATTAAAATATCACAATTTAATAGATTTGTTCACTTATACATGAGAACATGTATAACATTTATATTCATACATATGAGCAAACACATTTTTATTTTGCTTCAGGAAAGTACTATAGTATCTATAGTAACATTTGTTTCGCAAATATTCTCTCAATTTAGATTTGAAGAAATTTTTATTCCGTTGTTCTCTCAGGTTTGCGGGAATATGATTCAAAAACTTTATATCTCAACCTCAATAAATGTGGGTGATAATCAGTCGCTTGCTTCTTTTAGGAGGCGACTTCAATCTGGTACACCAACCCTCTAAATATGCATAGCAAGCACTGGTAATGTTTTCGTCTTGCCATATTTTTCCGACAGTATATTCGCTATGTCAATAATATATTCAATTGAAATTTTCTGGAAAAACGTAAACGCATGCTGAAATTACAGTTCATAAAGCGGAATCATTTCGATTGATGTCACAAAAAAGTAGATTACTGAAAAAAATGCAATTCCTTGAGAGCAATCATTGTGAAACTATTGCTTGGTCTAGATGAAATATAACGAATTAGATCACATGACATTAAAAATATATTATCCACATTTCTCAGAATACCACTCGTTCTTCAATCAAATAATACCAATTAGATATTCCCCGGTGTTGTAAAAAATTACCTTATACGTTAGATGTCGAAATTGTGGATACTCCACATATGTATTCCCACAAGTACCAGTAGTACCTACCATAAACTGGAATTGATTCACTCGTTCATCCCTATAAGGAGTCAGCAAAGATACATTTTGTTAGCGATCTAAGAATTATTTCAAAGCGATTCACTCCACATCTGTACAATGAAGCCGTAGAAATAAAAATTTCTATGGCACTGCTGGTGATAATAGAGCCGCTGTTATCGCCATATCTTTGGTATCGTTAAGGTGTCAGTGGTGATTTCAGTGTGTTGCTAGTGTTTTAACTACAATTGTTCTTAAGTAGTTGGAAAAAGCTACTATTGTATGAATTCTCAAGCTGGGCGTGGGGAGATACCTTTTTATCAATATCTTACAAAAATATCAGAAGACGGGAACTGTTGTTATTGACTCATGTTCAATTAATTTTGAACCGTAATGTACTGAATATATCGTCGAATATATTACAATTTTTATATCATTCCACAAAACTAAACGTTATTTCCTTCATTTTTATGGCAAAGTATATCAATAGCTACCTATCTAATAAATTAATTGCAAAACAACAGCTCAGAAAACAAGCTTTCATTTACATGTTCAGAAAGGTAGGAAATAAAATTTGAATCGAATCAAACTCATTAATTCATTTCACTACAAATTTTTTAAGGTAACGATTTCATTTCTCAGAATTACTCATGATAAGATCAATTAAAATATTGTATTATTATTTATTTGTACAAGTGAATCTCGCGACAAGCTTTCATCTCATTAATATTGTGTAAAGGTATGAACTGATGCCTTTTATTCAATTTCAGTGGATGAGTAAAGAGGGTACGAACTCAAAATGGCCGTCTTTTTTGAACCGAAAGTGAGGATGATTACTTTGAATATTGCGCATATCCTAAATTATGGGTATGGGTCTGTCGTCTGTCATTTCAGAAATCACGGAATATGAAACCTAATCACTGTTTTTTCGCGGCAGCATAAATTTGATTTCGAACCTGTCAGATGTCGGCTAACCTCTATTTTTTTCTAAACTGAAATATATGAAAATAGATTTGGATGAATACAGATACAGATATGTTGATGACTCCCTGGTTTTCATAGATGGAAACTCTAATTTGACACATGACATTCTTGATTCCCTAATCAATTTACATTAAAAAATCAAATTCACCGTTGAAAAAAGATAATAAATTAAACTCTTCAGATCTTACTATAACAAAAATTAACAGCAAACTAGATCTTTTCCATTCACAGAAAACCATCCCAGACTGATCATGTCATCCCCTTCAATTCATTTCAACCTATGCAACATAAAATGGCTTCCTTCAATTGTTATGTCAACAGATTGTTGAACATTCCTTTATCACCCTCCAATTTTAATTTAGAATCAAATTCATTAAAACAGATTGCTGTCAACAATGGTTATCAACCATCTATTGTTCACAAATTAATTAATAAATTCAAACACAGGTCAGATAGAAGATTGGTTTTCTACTCTACCACCTTGGTTAGTTCACCTTCTGTGAAATATTTTTCTTTACCTTATTTTGATCAAAATATGCGTACTGTTATTTCCAAATTTATAGAAAATACCATATCTGGCACATTTATTTTAAATCTCATAATAACCCAAGCAACTTTTTAGTAAATTCCAAAGACAAAATTAACAAATCACACAGAAGTAGAGCCTATAAGCCTGACTGCTCTGATTGTTCTGCATCTTACATTGGTAGAACCTCTAGACGTCTTTTAACTCGTTTTAATGAACATTTTAAAAAACCTGAAAAATCTGCTTTTGGCCACCACATTAAATATTTCTCAATCATAACTTTAATCACAACAGAAATTTCAAAATATTACATAAAATAAGTAATGAAAATTTTCTCAGACTGAACTTGTGTGAAAAGCTGGAAATTTCCAAAGAACTTTCAAGTAATGATCATTGTTTGAATACTCAAGTAAATTCAAACAGAGATTTCCTTCCCCTTTATGAATGGATTATGAATTTATCACTAATAAACTTTATTCTATATGGGCTTCTCCACAACATAATTATTTTAAATCCATAATGGATCACTCCTCAAGTTGGGGCATCAAGTTGTCTTTCTTTCATATAATACTTTGACTGAAGCACATGGCCTTAATCCAAAAATGTATTTTCTTTGCAATCAGCCTATCTTGTTTTATATAAGTCAAATATTACAAATGTGCCATGTACACATTTTGATACTTCCTGTTTCCTGACAAGTAAGTAGTCATAAACAATTTACCAAATTTCATAACCTTAGAAAATTTTTGTAAATTTAAATTTTCACAAAACTTTCTTTTCAATTAGATCACTTACTTTCAAGTGAGCACTGATGATGACGAAAATCGAAAGCGCGTTGCAATAATTTTATAATTATACACTTTCATACAAAAACCTCTTCGATTAATTCATTCAATAAATGTATTCTGCTTCCCAAATTTATTTACAAAAAAATGTTGTTGCCATAGAATTGAATAAAATTGACATATGTTTCATTAATGATAACAGTTATAGTCATTTTAGACTAAGCAGAACATGTGTAAGGAATTTTGATAATGAGTATATTATTAAATAATTCAGTTATTATGATTGTCAATTTACGTTATACGAATACTAATATGAAACTGAGATTGAAACATGAAATCTGACAGTCACAAGTTCGATATTTCGGACTGGGGATAGTCATTCTTTGGAACATCTCCCGAACCAAAAGGTGCCTGGTCTGATGAAAACTGAATTGAATGGTAAAATTAACTGAATTTGTTTTTGAGCGATCAAAAATGTATTTTCTTGAATACCAAGGAAAAATGCGGTGAAAAATTGAACGGATTTGAGGCAAATATTGTTGGAAGTTTCTCATTTTTCCAGGATTATTTGATTTGTTTAAATTCTGAAAAATAAAACTTATGTAGTTCTTCGAATTTTGGGAAAAATGTAATCGAAAAATATATGAATTCAATTAAATCTGCGGAAAAATATTGCTATGTAGATTACATCGATTTCAGATGGGATAAAACACAGAGCACAGTAGAAATATCAAGTTCCATTCAAATCCTCTACAACTTTATTCTTATAATAAAATGAAAATACTTCCAAACAATAACTGTCTGCAAATAAATGAATAATATCACAAAAAAGCAGTCATAAATTCAAACAAGTTCTGTATCAGTTCGGAAATATCATACTTTTGATAGTAAAGCCACAGTTTTCGATACATCATAATATTAGACTTTTGAGGTTTCACCTAATGAACCAATACTTGATATATTCATCGAATTTGTTCATCATTTTGAACTGAATGTCATCACATTGAGACTAATAGACAGGACGAGACGGATTAATTGGATCTTAGAAATAATTCATGAATAGTCTTAATACATACATGATACTACTGATTACTCTACTCATAGAGTGGTATCGCAAGCCTATCAGTTCTGGTAGGTTTCTGAGCTATTGGTCTCGAGCAAATGAAAAATCGCATTCTGCAGATTTCCAGTCCATCTTCTCATTCAAAAAACTTAAATATACTTTTTCAATCATTTACCAATAACCCGTATCCAGATCCTCTCCTAGAGAAGATCTAATTCAGTACGTCCACCAATGACGTTCAAGTACATAATATCAACCAGTTGGATAGAAATCCTCCACAGCCTGGCGAAATCACAATTGGGACTAATCCACCTCCAGTTCCAATACTTTTCTCTCCTTTACTATACATCAATGATATGACACCAAAGTTATGCAGAATTTTCAAAAATGTAAAAGTAAAAATAACTTTCAGAACCATATTAGCCATCGATAAATTGTTTTAAAAACTGTAGGATAAAATTTCTATAAATTTCCAAAATCAATTGATCCATGTTTGAACTCTAGTAATGAATATATTGGTCAAACGTCAAGATTAATCAGAAATAGAATCAATTTCCATAAAAGTGATTGTAGATCACATCCTGAGATACGTGCTCTCAGTAATCATGTTTCTAAAGAAAGTCATAAAATGGACTGTAATTCAACAAAAATTTTAGCGATTGAAATAAATGCATCTGAAAGGTTGTTTTTGGAAATGTCATTTATATCACAATCGAATAACTGCCTCAATAGAAGATCAGACATTGATCACACCAGTGATATATATGCCTCTCTACTAGATATTGAAAAAAATTACATGATTTTCAGACCAGTAGAAATTCTAAAATTTCATCAATATAATTCATAAGAATTTTTCAATATTTGAAAACAAATTTCCAACCTGATTATGGCAAGGCTTTACATTCAGTTAATATCACTCCTTCATTAGGTTTCTTCACAAAACTATTAAGTGTGTTTTTCAATCAATTAAATTTAAAGTTGAAGCATTTGACATTGGGTTTATTCGTTGATAAGCTTATATATCAGCAGATAGCCCTGATCTCACTTGCACCAATACTGTTCTCAATTGTTTCATAATTTCAACATAGACAAACATACACACTTTTTTCAATCTAAATCACATGACAGCTGTCAGTGTCAATTGTTCTTTGTCTTTCTCTTTAGTCTTCAACAACATAGCTTTTACCGGTAAATTATTATAACGAAACAAAACGATTTTTATTAAGTAAATTCAAATATTTTTTTTATATCAGTGATGAGGAGTCAACCTCTTTCAATGTAGTGACTTGTTTGTTTTATTGTATTGACATGTTTAAATATAAAATTCTTTTCGACACGGCCATCCTCACCAACAAGTTGAGCCTTTTCTAATAATTGTATAATAATGTACTATCATCTTACAACTTTTGTAGCTTTTCCTTGAAGATAATAAAAAATTTTATCAAAATATTGGAATAACTTGCACTGTTTTGGCAGCAGGCCAAAACATTGTACTCTTATAACATAGACTCCATGCTTTCGACAATCTATATTATCATCAGGGATTTTACAATAAGGACAAGGGAATATATTAGACCTATAAAAAGAGATATGTAGTGTTACAGTGTATGTCAGGTTTGGCGGCAGGATGATAACCTTGTGGACACAACATACATAGGGGTATTGACTAAATTAATATCTGGCAACAGGGCTATGGTTCGTGTCACAAATCATATATTTGTTGAACTTTGTCGTTGGCTGGGATTACACATGTACAAATCAATTACATGTCATATGTCAACCTCAAAATTTGATATTTCAACATGGTCCTCTTCAAGAAACAACAGGTGGTTTTTCTTTTTTATTGATGGAATTGTATCTACTTACCTAGAAATAATATTATATGATAATTACTATTTCTTGAAATCTGTCAACCTAGAATCACCATTAGTACCAATTTTTTTCATGTTACTATATACTGCTATATAAAATACGGTTCATAATAGTCTGCTGTACCAGTTCGACTGAAGAAGCTGTTTTGTAGCGAAACACGTCTTTGGTTAAAATTGTTTCATTATTACATTTGAGTAATAGTAATGGTACTGATGAGCCTTAGGGCAGGTGTCTTAAGGCGAAACACGTGTCTACCAGGGAAAATGGCAATTCTATGTGAGTACAATTTGTTACCATTCATTTAAAGTAGAACTCATGTGAAAGATATCTGATTTT